>JAPMOR010114433.1:73571-207689 GCA_026543865.1 Argiope aurantia
TATATAACTGAATGAGCAATTATTTATAGTTTACGAATTTCCTGCTTTAAAAGACATTTGAATAAACCCTTGCTTTATTTTATAGATATTGCACAAATCTAGCTAAATGATTTGCATAGTTTTTTAAAATAGTGTTAAGAATGAAGGAATCATATATTTATTCTATTATACAGATTTAAATGCACATGGTGAATCAGAAACTCTTGCCACTTTAATAAAATCAAAAGAAAGGCTGGAAATAAATTTAAAAAAAAAATTAAGATGTGTTCTTCAATTAAACATATAGATAAAAAAAAAACACTTTAAGCATTCGATGGTACTAGTTATCTTACTCTTGACCAAAAAGTATTGACAGCTAACAATGGGCTATACATCTAATAACACAACAACTAATAATGGCACATTTAATTGCAGTTTTTAAAAATAACTGGGTAAAAGAAAAGATACTGCAATTCCTTTCATGGTTCAAATTAAAAACTCGGACAGCAAGAGCACAGAAAATTCAATAGCATTTTATCATACTATTAATTCAAGATATTGGCTCTTAACTATTGCTCTTTCATACGAAGATACAGGAAATTACATTGACACTGAACACATTAATACTGTTTCAAAGACTGATAACTAAATGAAAATTAAGGATGAAAAAAAAAAAATGAAAATTTATTCCTGAGTATAAACAGAATACTACTATTTATGGTAATCAATGAACACCAAGACAACTACTACTCTGTATATCAGTGCAATATGTAAACAACTGAGAGAAAAAAGATGATAAATAGTATATAGGTCATGGAGATAAGATTGGATAGTATTGACTAATAAATCACTACTAAGACCAGTTGCCTTTCATAATAATGTCTACACTGTGAAATTTGGAATATTAAAGAACAGCTAATAAACAATGATAAGTTAAACCTAAGATGAAACATTGCATTACTTGATGATTTTTCAATGGTCATGTACTGGGTGATTTAGATTTTCACAGCTCACTATTCGTTGAGCCAGATCGTTCAGTTTTGTACTCATTTCTAAGAGCTCTGTGCTAAGGTCCATGAAGCTGGTTTGAGTTGTTTTTACCTGAAATTAAAACTACAAAGCTCACACAAAATAATTCAAAATGACAGATGCAACAATGTTGAATTACAAAAGACACAGCCTAAATGAGAGAGCTTGGATATTAGAGAATTGCATGTTGAAAGATAAGATTCAAAGATCTAATCAGAAACTAATTTTTTATAGCTAAAAATCATTATAGCAACATTAAGAATATCTAATAAATAATTCTCAATGAAGACAATCATTAAAATTTTAAAATTCCATTTGATTTAAATAAGAAAAGAGGACTTAATGTCAAATCATAAGAAAAATATTATGTTTGAATAAATTGTTATTTAAGAAAAAGAAAAAAATAAAGAAATTACTAAAAATCACAAAAGTTTAAATATTCCGAATAAAAATAATTATAATAAAACTAAATGCTACAAATATATTTTTTTTAAGTGTATTATTTAAAAATAACTTACTTGGAAAACACAGCAGGCTGCAAGATAACATCACAGGCTGCAAAAAAAAAAAAAAAAAAAAAAATAAAGTTTCAATACAATTCAAAATAATTGAAAATGAAATTTTGCAATTAACTTCTGTACAAAAATTTTTATGGAAAATAAATTGTATTCTTCTGTTGCAGTAAAATTAACATTATGATAATTGTTTTTTATATGCTCTTTAACATTTAAAACATATAAAGGAATCAACAGAAAAAGAATGTAAAAGAATTTGAGTATGAATTAAATATTTTTAAAAGAACAATCAACAAAAAGTTCTTAAAAGAATTCTAAAATAATTTTTTCATTAACACCAATAATAATATTCAACTGAAATCTGAACAAAATGCCTCTATCTTAAAAATTAATTCTGATATGCATGCATGAATTTCCAAATAAAAAAATCATATTTATAAAATATCACAATGTGAAAATACATTCAGATATGAATGCATAAAATTTTTGAATAGAATTCATATTTATAAAATATCACAATGAGCAATAAGATCATAAAAATATAAAATCAGTAATAAAATAAAGGGAGGGAAATCCTATACATGAAATACAATTTTCAATATATTCATTATGTTGAAGTATCAGTATAAAAATCTCCCTGCGAGTTAAAAATATCCCTGCTATTTTGGCCTGCTTCAATATTTGTTGCATAATCCCAATTTTTGTTTAGGCATCTAACAACTGAGACAGATTTTTTTAAATGTTTAAATTGATTGATTTATCAATGAAAATATAAACCAGAGCATGAACAAACAGAAAAAATCAATGAGCTGAGGTTCATAATTTTTATTATTTTATATTTACACTGACTCATTATTTTCTCCCTTTATAGGCCACATTAAGTTATTGTTAACATTTTCATTCAGAATTATTTAAAAAAATGTATACTCAATATTACATTTTTTTTCCTGCTAATGGATCCTTATTTGTTTCAATCTCATTTTAATGCTTAGTTTTTATTTGAATATTTCTGAACGCTAAGGATAAAAATTCCACTAAAAGGAAACAAAACTTTTAATGTAAATATATATTAACATTTAAAATGTCTAACAAATATTATTCCTTTTTTATTTCTTAAGCACTCAGCCAATGTACATGAGATATTCTTTCGTTAATTAATCGGTGACAGTTAAATTCAAGATATTGTAAACAGTACAACAACCTGTCTAGATGAAGACATCTAATATTATAAAAATAAGAAAGTTTACATACTAATTCTAATGTATTGATGACAATATCCTTACAAAAACTGTAGGACTCTGAAAATCTTGTTTTATAATACAACAAAATGCATCAAATGCTCTTTAGAACATGCACATTTTTGTAAAGGGTATAAATATTAGTCTAGAAAATTGGCATAAAACATTTTATCAGCATAAATAGTAGTGAATGATAATAATATTAAATGAATAATTAAAATAAATTATTTCACATTTTTGTACAGGTACATAAAAGGAGAGTAATGTTAAAATTTTCTTTGATTAATGAAATATTTTTCTGACTAAATATGAAAAATAAACAATTCTTTTTAATGGCTTTTCATCAATTATCTGAAATAATAAAATCATTTTAGAACTCTTCAAAAATATAGGAAGAAAAATTATACAAAAAAGCAGACATTAAAAAAATAGAATACAAAATCTTTCACTTTTATCATTAAAAGGCATTAACAATAAGAGAAAATGTATCATATACATAGATATCTTCAGCATGTCACTATATAAAAATATATGCACATTTTCATTAAGACATTTCAATGCTGAATGCAAGAGAATTAATGCTTCAAAAAAAAAAAATGGAGCACAATAAATGCCAGAAAACTGTAGTCTCACATTGAAATGTTAAAAAAATAAATTACTTCCATGAATAATTTGGATACGTTTATAACATTAGGAATACAGCAAAAAGACATAATCACATGCAATATACCTTGTGATCACCCATGCCCATGCCTTCACCGACTAGCTGATACACAACTGGAGGTTTGCCATTATCTAATGGAGTCTGTAAACACAATTGTTTTTATTATTCATATTAAAACAGTTTATAATTAAGTAGTGTTTGTGCACTATAAATCAAACATTTATAAAATAAGAATTATATGTTTTAAATTGAAACTATATACATCAGGCAAGTTAAAATTACTGATAACAGTCAATATAAATTTCAAAATCTTTAATGTTCCCCTTCTTTATATAAGCCTTAAAGTAAAATGTTTTTAGCATTAAATATACAACATAGCTTTTTTTTAAAATTCTTATAGTGGTTTATTTCTGCATACACATCAGCCTCACTATTTAAATACCTGCATACTGTATTCAAGAAAAAAAAATTCCGCAAAAACAATGTTATGTAATTTTACTTACTGACATAAATATGTCTATAAAAGAAGATAGTATGAAAGCAAACAAAAGCCATGACATGTTCACAGCAAAGCATATCTTTAAATTTTTAAATTTGGTAATCATTCCTTTTAAAAAAAAAATCTCAAGAAAAGTGACTTAGAAAGAGAAACTAAATACATGAAGATTTTTTTATTTCTCAACTATATTCCAAACAAAACAAAAAAAAATGCTTTGTCCTTTAAACATAACAAATGAATAATTGAAAAACTGAGTAAATTGTATAATTAGTACCTTATCCAAAGCATTTTCAACTGAAATATTATGAAATAAAATTTCTACAAAGTAACACACAAAAATTGATAAATGCTTGCTCATTTTTCATATTAATAAATTTCAATTATCCTAAAATAAAATTTAATCAATAACATGATATTTAAGTAATAATTTTAAATTTCAGAAAATATTCGATGCAAAACAGGACACTAATCACTATTTTTCATTTAGCTGATGCATTCAAAAATCGTAAAAATTAAGGGAAAAATCACCCAGTTTTTACAATAAAATCTGTAGCAACATGATTTAAAAACTACTGCAACAAGTTTCAAATTTTAGCCTTCTCAGTAATCAATCAAATTTTATAAGATATAGCTGAAAACATCTAAAACCAAAACACATATTCACAATTATAGACAAATGTTTCCAACTGTGCAGCTAAATTAATAAAAATTATTTACCATATTAATAAGTGACAGTGCACTCCGACTGAGAAAGATTCGATCACACCAAGAAGGGCATCTGGTCCTCATATAACTAGTTCCACTCGCGTCTTCTTCAAAAGGATAGCTGAACAGAGTAAGAGAGAAACAAATGAAAAAAATTTTAACAGGCTTAACAGCTGATCGAAAAAATATTTTTTCATATTACCGAAAAGCTTGACATAAAAAAATAAATAAAAAACACTCAAGCATGAACTTAGAAATTTTTCAATGATCTGCACACAATTTGGCAAATTCTGACTACATTGAATATGGAGAGAAGCATCTTAAATTCTAACTTGAATAAGTGAATTCCAACAATGATCTGAAAAATACAGTGTAAATAATAGTGCAAATCTTTTTATCATTCAAATTTTGATTAACTTTTCGAATTTTTAACTGCTTTGTTTTTTTTATCCATTAATTTTCTAAAATATACAAATCTATATTATACAAAAACATTAATAACATTACTCTTCTTTAACCATTTTAGTTACAAATTAAAAATGACACATCACATAAAACAAAGATATAGTACTTATATATTCAATAAGACTGCTTACAAACTTATTAAATCCCAATTTTTCACACATTATCATTATTATTCGATATGTAAAGACATATTTAGTAGATATAAATTCAAGTGTATTTATAACAAAATAAGACTTTTAAAAATTCCTTTTATGATAAAGTTTTAGCAATACAAGCATAGTACAAATCTGAAAAATTATATTTTAAAAATCATAATGAAATATGATTTTTAATAGAGAGATGATGAGAAGAAAAATTCAGGAAGTACTTGCACACTGTTGAACTACAAAATTCTATTCCTTTCTTGAATAGAACAAATTTTTCTTCATCTCTATGATTACTGTGTAATTTCACACTAAAAAAGATCTAAAGTTTATGGTTACAACATCGATTCAGATGATTTTTTAAATCTTTCCAGAAAACATTTAATATTGAAACATCTTATAAGCACTCTAGATAAAGAGTATTGAAAGTGTCGTAAGGCCGAGAGAGTACAATGCAGAGTAGAAAGAGCTTTGGGAAAAAATACTTCCTTCTAATTTCTGGAACTGTTCTACTAGAGTCAATATTTTGTCGCCATGAAATTTAATTCATTATCTAGATTGAACTTAATATTAAGACTATTAACATAAAGCTTTCTGAGTCACTAAGCAGCATATGGAGATATAACACACTCATTAGAAAACATACTGATTCAGAATTCTTACCTTGAGGGGGGGGGGCTTATTTATAACTTACACCCTTTTTTATATTAATAAAATTTAGAAAAAGCAAATTTAATAAGATAATTTTTCTCAACTATTCAGAGTAGCCAAAAGCAAAATTTTGCACATGTGGAGAAGAAAATACTTATACCAATTATCAATAACTTATATTAATAAAACTCTAATTAGAGCTAAAAATGAGCTAATATGCCCATATTTTCATGTAGGACACAAAAGTTGACTTAAAAATATATCAATATATTCACTAAGAAAATAATTTTTAATTTAAAAAAAAAGGCGTAAGTCACTACAGAAAGTAAGTAAACAAAAGGAAGATTATTACACTTTCCCATTATATTTGACATAATAAAATGTTTTATGAACTTGACATTAATTATTAAATATTTAAAATGAAGCTTAACATGTTATTTCCCATTGTATTAAAATACACAGGTTCTATTTAAAGGCCTAATCCAAATAAAGAACAGTGATATTTAAACATTTTACCCATAACATTTTTTTAAAATATCAACTTTTTTTTTGTAATTCCATTTTAAAAGACATTTCCACATTTCAAATAACAAAACAGATTACCTGTATAAACAAAACTGCTGAAATGGTACAAAAAAATTTTAAAGCAGGATTTAAAAAAAAATATTAATTGTCAATTATTCAACGAATTCAAAGAAATTTTGCTAATTTTGAAGCAAAAAGTACTTTATTGCAATTATAAATTCATAAATATTAAAAAATTTCCTAAATTATCTTAAAATTCTTTCACATTAACATATTTTATATAAAACAAGGAGTCAACTTGCCTTGGAGGGAATGAAATTTCAAATTCAAAAAGATCCTTTTCAAAAATTTTAGGTTCTTTATCAAATTCCTGCAACTAAAATAATGCAAAACTGTTAGTACTATAATTTACTTAACAGAATTGTTTTGAAACTTTATATAAGTTGTAACTAGTGAAATAATCTACTAAAGATTTGTTCTTCATTATATCACACATTTGAAATATTTTTTTAAAAAATACATCAAAGCATAAAGAAATTTTAAGGGACTTTTATATAAATTTATTCTTATCAATTAAAAAATAAACATTTCATTTCATTGTTTTGTTTTCAAGTAATGCTAAGTGGTAACTTAATTGATCTTATCAGCTATTAATAGAAAAAGGGACTATAAATGTCTAGGTTTCAAGGTATGAATGAACACCATCAATTTCAACAGACAGCATTATATATAAAGAAGTAAAAAGTTCAAAAATAATAAAAAAATTTAATGCTTCATAAAATAAATTTTGTAAAAAAGTCCAAAATGTGTTAAATAATAGAATAATAATTTCAATTAACAAGGATTAACACATACACACAAGGATTAACATACAATTATTTAAGCCAGAAAATATAATTCAATATTAAACTTACCCATTTTTCTTTACCTAAAAAAGTTGCTTCATGTTCATCTAACTCAAACTGTTTCTTCCCTAAAGTAAGAACAACCTGAGAACAAGAGTAGAATCGAATTTTAGATAGAAGATATATTTCACCCTTAAGCAATAAATAAATATAATAAATACACATACAAAAATAGACAAATACCTTTTCTTCATTAGTTTTGTCTTTATATACAATTTTTTCAACTTCATTTTTGGCACTTTTCACATATACAGGTACAGCTTTCTTTGTAAGTTTCTATAAAAATAAATGACACGCATTTGGATAAGCATTTTCAAACAACCACATTAATGAATAATTTTAAAATACAATAATAATTTTAAAATAATAAATTGGGTTACTATGTGAAAAGGATTACACATGCTAGAAAGCAATAAATTATTGGAACAGTTGCATTAAATTGAAAAGAGTTTACGTAAAAAAATTTCTTGTGTAAAATGAAGATTAATTTACATAATAAGATAACTACAGAAACAATAATTAACATTATTTATATTCAGCAATAATAATATTATTGGTGAAAAATTTTAAAAAAAATCAACTGTGACTGCTTAATGGGGGAGGTATCAAACTTCCTAATATTTAACACTAAATATTCTAAACATTAATTTAATGAATTAAATAAGCCTGTTAATATAGTGTAAAATTTTTTTGATGATATAATAATTCAAATATAGATTAACATTGAAAAATTAGATGTTGGCCAATAAAATAAAACTTCTACTGTTAAGAGATAGATTGGGTTTTATAATTTCTAATAAACCTGGATAAAAATTCCTTAATGGGGCAGAGAAAATACTATTTATGCATTTTGTTTTATATTAGTCTGGTGTGATTTTATTTTGTGGCAAATTTCCAAAGCTAAAGTAAACTCAAAACTCCAGCTCAAAGTCCAGAATTATTATGTGCAGAGTTTTGCTTGAAGAGATAAGTAAATGAAGTATAATAAAATAAATTTACATTGAAGCAAAAAAAAAAAAAAATATCAGATTGAAAAATTATCATAAATGTGCAATTTACCTGTATAATACCTTTAGTATCTAGACGAAAATTAAAGTCCCCAAATATAAATAATGGTACTTTCTCATTACCCAGATTAAACCTAAATGGAAAAAAGATAGACAAAGAAATAATTAATTAGTCCCAAAATGAGAAGGGTACAAATGCATTTTTATGAAGCAAAGTTATTTTAAAATGTTGTTTCCTTCATGTTACAAGATTACACCTCTGGAAGATAGAACTGGTTTTTCCCATTTATAATGCTCAATTCAAACTCACATAAATTTTATTTATATGCACATTTAATTTAAAAACAAATAAAGATTTTGGATATGATTAAACACGAAACTCATTTATTCTCATCATTTCACAAGGGAAAAATAATTGAGTACTTAAAGAGCTTATGCAAGTGTATAAAAGATAATTTTGGAGTTAGTTTACACATAGAATAATTATTCTATATCCCAACACAGAGTTGTTTTTACAACTTGCTACAGGCTATGCCATTTATTAAATGAAAACACTGATTTTTAATGATATCAGATAATAAATTTTAAATCAATAAGACATAAGTAATCCAAGTATAGGGAATAGCTTTTGGATTTTTTTTCTATACATATTATATACCCATTTCAGTATTTAAGAATGCAATTAATATTTGTACTAACTTTTTGGGATTTTTAAATTTAGATTAATTTATTTCTTAATAAAACTGATTTATTCAGAAAATTTTCATAGAATGAATCTAGCTGCTTTATTAATTTTCAAATCTATCAAAAAATATAAATCAATTTCATTTTCTATTATCTGATCAGAATATTAAAATAGTTGCAGAAACCTACCTAAAAGAACTCCCATCCAAATTTGTTTCACAGATTTTAGAAATAACTGATACGTTATGTCCAATAATTTACTTATTAAGATGACAAAAAGCAATTGTACATTAATACAACTAAAAATTCATAAATACTTTGTATACCATTAAAATATATATATTAAAAAATGTCTTTATTTGTTGGCATTCTGACAAATACTATTATTAAATGTAATTTTTTTCTACCAGTTGCTTTTCTTAATTTTTTTTGTCCAATGCTTTATTTAGAATATTTTTTAATGTAGAGAGTTATTTGTAAATTCTAGTTGCCTTTAGTGACCAACTAGTTTGTATGGAACACTATTTATATATAATTTCAGTTAAATCGCTTAAAAATGCCCACAATTCCATCAAACACTAAAATCGTGTTATTTTAATTGTCTAACATATATTCTTTCATCACGTGCATAAATTTTTCTAATGATGACCAGTCTTATGGCATCATATCACTATTAAAAGTGCAATTGTCCAGTTCATTCACTCATAATTTTTCTTATATTGCAAATTCACTTTTTATTCACCTTGAAAGCTACACAGATAATGAATAGAATCTTTCTTTCTTATTTATCAACAATGGAAGGAGATGCCACAATCATATATTTGGGGAAACAATGAACACAGTTTGAATTTTAGGGCATCTATATAATCTATTGTTGAAAATTCGACAAAAAAATGTTTTAAAAAGTGCAAAAAATCTGGAAAAATTTGCTTGACTGTTAAATTTGCATCATTAAACAGGTAATTTTTAAAATTTTGAAAAAAGTTTTAAAAAAAAAATAACCAGTTCTGTGCAAGATTTTTGTATGTTATGAAAAAAGTAAAAATTTAGTTTAATTAAAATTATAAGTAATTTTTTTAAAAAAACTGCTCAAAGGTAGATGTTTTACTCACTAAGGTACATATGTACAAAATTTAGTCAAATAGCCTGGCTTTATTGAGAGTCAATACACATATGATCTCACCTTTGATGACCAGCTGGTTTGCCGAGAATATTGATTATATTTAATTTCAGATAAATTGTTTAAATATAACTTCTATAAAACAGTCAGATATGAAAATCATATTATTCAGATGTAATTTGTCATTTATATAAGTTTTGTTTATCTGTATATGAATCTGTTCATTGGGCACCAGTTCTATGAATTCATAGCATTATTAAAACATAAATAATTGATTCATCTATCACTAGTTGAAATGCATTAAAAAGTCTTCAAAGTCAGGAAAAACTTGCACAACTGTTAAACTTATATCGTTCAGAGAATTTTTTTAATTTTTAAAAAGGTATAAAGTTTATTTTTGAGCAATATTTCTAAAAAAAAAAAAAAAAAAAAAAAAGGAAAAACCAAATTTCGACTTGATTTTTAATTAACTAAAATTCAAAAAAGTCATTTTGAGATGCACACTTACATTCCAAATTATATTTGTGTCCAATTTGTACATCCCGGTCAAACAATCTGTCCTATAGAATGCCAACATAGACGCAGAATAATAATACAAATACTTTACATTTTATAAGATGCTGAAGAATAAGGAATGTATTGTGAGAATTAAACAGGTAATTATTTTTATTAATAATTGACATGCAAGTATTTTAATCTTCAACAATGCCATGTATATCAGTTAGTTATACACAAAATACAAAATTATGAAAAATTTAAATTTATAGAAAATGCATTTTTGTATGCAGCAAACTATATAATTACCTTTGCAAGGTATAAACCAAAGCAGTTTGTCTGATTTCACTATACCTTGAAGGATACTAAAGGAAATAAAAGAAAACTTCTTAGAAAGTTCCTTATCAACCACTTATATGAAAGTTAATATTTCAAATTAACAAATCAATGGTGTGTCAGATGGTTTTGGGATTAGATGCACTGGCATTTAAAAAGAATCCGCCTTGAAATATCCACAATTATATAATTTCAATAATTTAGAGGCTAGAAATTTAGCAGTATATTTTCCGATTTGATGGCTCATAACATTATATTTTATTCAAATAATACTATTAAAATTTTTAAAAGCCAGAAGTTATGGCCCAATAAAATATTTTTGGAATTCAGACTAATTTAAGAAAAATTCATTTAACCTACTAACAATTTGATTTATCAATTTAATTAATTTATAATTACTCAAGAAATCAAGGTACTTAATTTAGGCTTTAGATAAGAAAATGAACATTTAAACTTTTGCTTAATCAAAAAATTTGGTGAAAATTTAAACCAGCTTACTTTTCGGAGCAGAATGTTAGCTGATAAACAATATGTATTAGTTAAAATCATATATGGTCATTGAAACTATAAAGACAGTTCAAGTTAGAGATGGTACAATAATATAACATTTAAATTGATAAAACAAAATAGCTCATTCAATATCTGTATTGTTACAAAAATTACAGCTAAATGCAGAAAAATAAGAAAGCATCATTTACAAAAGGTGATTTTAAAAAAATGCCAATAAGCATGAATATAAAGATAGATATGTTTGTGCAGATTTCTTTGGCAAAATTCACTCAATGATGTCAATACTGGAACTTACAGCAGTATATTACTTGGTATCTTAAGCAACTGCTATTATTTGTTGTTTTCATTCTTTTATTCAGAGGATTTGTGCAGGAAAGATGATTAAGTAACAACAGAAGTTGTAGGAAATTAGCCAGAAAGTGACATACAAACATATTATTAATACATTAATGAAGATATTGGAAAAAAGTACAATAAAAAATTAAAGGATATATTTCAAATTTTTTAAAGAAATATTAGGAGGCTTAATTATCACAAATATTGTCTGAAATTTAACTGCAATCAGACAGAAAATGATATGTAGCTGTAAGCTATCATAAAAGGTTTGAGAGACTAAGCCTTGCTTGATTGGCAATCAAGGCTTAGCATAGATATATTATGAAATAAAACAATGCAATGTGAAGTTGAATAGCAGAACAAAATGACAAAAGGCTGCAAGAATTTGGTATGGATGTTAAAATTCCATAAAGGAAACCATTTTCTTTCTCTGACTCACTTTCATGATTAAAAATTCCACTGAGGTAAAATTCCGTCTTACTTTAGCAGTAGAAAAGCATTATTTGGAATGATAAAATCACAATCTTCCCATCTGGCTTCAATGCCATAAAATATACAAAGAGAGAAATCTGAGAATAATTCCATTACGACTACAACATATTTAGGATGGAATAACTTGTTATTATCAAGATATTTGAATATGTGAAATCAGAAGATATATGCCAAAAAAATTTGAAAATAGTCATATCTCAGTTGAAAGCTAATGAAGCAGAAAAAAAAATTATATATTTTAAGTCGAAACAATCCAGGAACAAAATCTTCATATTTCATTATTTAAAGATTTGTTTTATTCCAAGGAATCACTAAATAATAATCAATACTAAAGGATATATAACTAAATATTTACTGATCAATAAGGATTCTTGTCGATCAGTAAACTGATTATATTGCTGATTTAATTTTTATAATCATTCCAATTATCTTCTCGTTATGCTGCTGTTTAATAAAATATCACATTCACCATCTATATTTCCATTAATGTTTTATCTTCTGATTAATTTTATGAGTGGAATCATGAGTCATTCTATTTCAGATACATTTTTCTGAAGGATTTTCATTCAATTTTAACAATTAGCATATGAGCAAAATTATGCTGTAATTAGCATATGAGCATATGAGCAACAATTAGCATATGAGCAAAATTATGCATTTTTAATCTCTATCCCTAATGTTAGAAATGCATTTCAGCATCACTAAAAAAATTATATATTTTTTCAGTAAGAATGTATTAAACACAAAAAATAATAGAGAAAGTTACTTCAATATATAAAATGAAAAATATTATTCTGACACTCTATCTTTAAGCTTTTAAATGTATAAATACAGAATATCTTAAGGAAATATAAAACAAATGAAATTTCTAAAAAAATATAAATAATAATGCATTATTTAAGAATATGAAAAGCATATCAATGTAAAGAGATATAATCAAAATTCTAATAATCAACTTTGATTACTAAAAATTTAATACTACTAATGTTAATTTATTATAAAGTAATGAACATTTTTCAAAAAAAAAAGTACATTACCACAAGTACTGAAAAAAATAATTAAATTTTAAATAATTAATAAATTTTATCAATGAAAACGCCATTCATTCAAACACTAGATAATTTGATCATTAACTTATTAATAATAATGCATTTTTCAAAGATTTACATTACTAAGATATTCCAGGTAATTAAGTATAATATCTAAAAAATGGGTTTGGTAAGAAAAAAATAAACTTCTACAAGATGTCTAAAAATATGCATGTAAAGTAATATTATAAAGAATAGTCTCCTTTCCAACTATTCTTTGCAATCTAAATTTTTAATTCCAACTATTCTTTGTTTCATTTAATGTTTCTCCCAATATATTTTTAGGAAAAAAACATTATTTCTGTTTTTAATCAACAGTGAATATACACCTGAAAGTGTGAATACCATCATGTTTTTAACAAACTGTGTATCCAGTCTCTTTTAAACTGGCAAAATCTATTTCAATTTCTTTTAAGTAACTGGCATAATTTATATTCAGAAAATATTTCCACGATACATTTAAAGTCAATACAGTGCATTTGAAGTCCATTTTTTTCAGCCAATTTTTTCTGACCTACTAAGAAAATCACATTTTTACAGTACTCCTATTTGCAAAATATACTTCAAAGGGCAAGAATATACTTCAAATAGAAAACCCCTGTAAACAGTATAACTTTTATAACAGAAATATAATTACATATTTCAAGACTTGTAAATTCCTGCTACAAAATTAATTTTTTAAAGATAAAATCTTCATTATCATCACCATCATTAGTCACCTCAGGTAGACAATTAAAAAAAACAGAAAAATGGAATATCAATATTTCTGATGCGATTCATTTTTGATATTATGTGGCTAAGCTAATTAATTTGAAACACTTTTTAAGTTTATCACAGCATTTTTAATCACATTAACTAAATACAGTGAAACAAATATTTTAAAAATATATTTACGGATTACATTTATCAAGATAAAATACATACTTATTAAAAATTATTTATCTTTTTAATAATTTATAGTAAATCAAACACATAAGAACAAGAAATATGTTCATGGTTTAAAGTAAGATCTAGTATCAGATAAAGCTAATATGCATATATTTTAATGATTATTTATCTCACCTTCTCCATGGCTGTGAAATTGCATGCATCATGAAAAAGATGAATGTTGACTAGATCAAATGCAGCACAACCGATTTTCCATCGAGTTCTCATGAAACCTTTTCTAGAAAATTTACTCTAAAGAATAAATAAATAAAAAAATATTACACATATTTTTATAAGATATTGTCATATTTAAATATCTATTAATATATAAATGGTACCAAAATTTTAAAAACCACATTTAAATTACTCAATTTTACACAGTTTGAAATTTTATTTAATAAAATATCCGTCTGACATCAAAAGAGTAAAGGAACTGCAGATGCTGATTTCATTTTTTATGCACAAGTAAATAATAGATTTCAGTGACTTAAAACAATAATTCATAAATATTATTTGACACATAGATAAAACAAGAAATTATTATTTAACCTCATCCCCAAAAACATTGCAATTACCTGTTCACAGAATTCAGTGGAAGAACTAAATATCAGGGAAATGAAACTATTTTCATTTTATCTTCAATTTAGCAATTTTCTTTTAATTCAAAACTTTTACACATTAGGAACTATTATATTAGAAAATTTTCTGACCTAGTGAAATGAATGCATACCAAGATTTAAATTTAAATAATCAGAAGAAAAAACTGTGGTGGCAAACTATCTCTGAATTATGAGATCAGAATCAATGCACATTATTTAATAGGTCAAATTATTCAACATTTCAGAGGGAGTCAAAATTTTATGATTGACATTATTTTCGAATATATTCAATTAAAATATAATTTTCTTCAAAAAGTATATTCTTATTCTTCTTGGATCTGTTACTTTCATACTTAAAATTAATAATGAAAATAAGTTCTTCTCATATTTGTTTAATTCAAGACAGTAAAAATCAAGATTCAAAAATTGCAGAAAATTATCAGTTACAGTAGAATTCTTAATATTCCACCAACAAAATTTCAACAGAGCATATCCCAACATTTGACTGTAATATGATGAAATACATTACAATAAGGCTAATACAATTATCTATTCATCCACTGCATAATTGAAATGTAGCTCAACTACAGTATCATATTTTATAAACACTTAAATAAATATAAAATAATATAAAATAAAATGATTTATACAATTTAGGTTACAAAACATCAATAAATTATATATAATTATTAACAAAATAATCTAGACATTTTCAATAAATGAAGCATGATAAACACAGTGCTAAAGAAAGGTGTTTAAAATTATTACACTTAAAAATTCACAGACTTAAAAAAATAAATACTACACACATATAAAACATTCTTTGAACTACAACTTAACAAACCTCAAGTTAGATTTAACATAATGAATATGACATAAGCTTTTCTCTATTAAATTAGCTATTGGCATATTAATTTTTTTAAGTTACTAGTATGATCTCAGCATTATAAATTTTATAATAATATTTCATACCACGATTTCTAATTTCACAATCTATTTTAAATATTTTTCCAAATAATTCAAAATTTAATAAACTAGCAATTTTATGGAAATCTTTTTTTAAACTGGCCGATTGAATCAAATTTAGTATCAGAAGCTTTTAATAAACTTGACAAATATTTGAATGAAACTTGAACTTGACAAATTGACAAATATTTGAATGAAATAAAGTTGACAAAACAGAAATTTAAAACAAACTTTGAATGAAAATAATAATAATATATATATATATAGATATTAAAATTTACCTCTGGGAATAATATCAAAGGAAATTTTACTTTCTCCTTTGTTCCTACATTTTCAATATTCCCATTATGAACCTCTTTGCCAGCTGCTGACTTGAATTTATTTTCTGAAAGGAAATGATTCAGTTAAATCCTCTAAATAACTGATATGTAATGAAATATTTAAATTTTTGAGATTTTTATTGCACAGCAATCTAAGCAGTTTAAACTATTATCTGAATAAATATTTTCTTGAAACTTTAAACTTATCCGCATCGATTACCATCTCCAAAATTTTATTCTCATGGAAGCTAAAAAATTAAAGGAAATAAAGAACTAAATCCATTTTTCAAAATAATAATAATTATTATTATTAGTTTCTTCACAAAAAAAACAATGGAAATAAAGGATTAATAAACGAAATTTTATATTGATCTTATGGGTACTTAAGCAAAAAATAAAGAGGAATATGAATTTAAGAGATTTTTCTCTGAAGTGTTAACTTGCAGCAAACTTGAAAGATTTGCGAAGTTTAAACTATAATATTTAAATATCAGTTTAAATTGAAAAGACAACTTAAACTACAGTAGCTTTCTAAATATTTTGCCATAAACATTTACTTAAAAAAAAAAGAAGACAATAATATATAAAAATATAAATGGCAACACTTTTTTTTCTTCTTCTTTTTTACTTAAATTTTTTTTCATTTTTTAAAAGAAAAAACAAATTTTTATCTTTGAAAGCTTAAGAATTTATTTTTTAAAAGAAAAAACAAATTTTTATCTTCGAAAGCTTAAGAATTTATTTTTTAAATCTACACACGTTATCCATATATAAAATAACAAATATTCTAGAATATATCTCAGTAAAAAAAAAAAATTTTATTCAATACACAATTAGCAAAAACAAATCAGAATTTTTGTCAAATCTTTGAATAGCTAATTATTAAAAAATGGTCAGCAATCAATTCATTAAAACACAAAAAATAAATCAATGGAAATAAAAATTAATTAAATTTTAAAAAAGAAAGCATTAATAATAAATCATTCTATGGCAATATAATACTATAAGTCTTAATATTTAAAATAAAATTTAAAACCATTTAAAAGCAAAGCATCAATATACTATCATAATTATAAGATATTTTACTTACCATTAAAATCCCATATCTGTACATCTTTAAGACTATTATGTACAAAATATAGATTTCCAAGAGCCTATTTATAAAATAAAATAAATTACAAATGGAAATTTAAAAAATATATATCCCATTTTTTTAAACCTGAAGCTTATATAACTAAAAAATTGTTAAATTTAAACTACTGCTTTCTACCAATGCTATTCATGTGAATAATTTTCATACCATATTCATTTCCTACTTATTAAAATAATCTAACCTGTATAATTATTTACTTTAAAAATGTTCATTATATAACTGATGACAATATATTTGTAAATATAGTTAAAATACAATATTAAAATTTTTAAGGAACATACAAAAATTTTAATACTATAAAAATCCATTATTCATAAACAGTAAGAAAATACTACCGTGTACTTTGCAGGATTTGTGTAATCTTCATCAAGAAATAAACGTATTTGACCAAAATGATGTAGTTCTTCACTTGTCATAAGAGCTCTAGAAATTAAAGATTATTAGATATAAAACCACAGCAGCCACAAGCAGATTTAAAATACTTTCAATAATGTACATCAAGTCATGAAATTAAAATATTAATATTTAAATAGCAGAAAAAGATTTATTATCAGCATATAAATAATAATCTTTAATCAGAGAATAAAATGAATGATTAAATTAATTGCATTCATGATTTTAAGTCGCTATTTTTAGAAATAATTAAGAAGATCCAAAATCATCAATATAGAATAGAGCAGTTTCATTTATAGTTATAAATTTTAAATGGGGTAATTATATAAAGAAACCATGATTGTTGTTTTTCTAGAAACTTTTTTTTTTTAATCTTTCAATGTTTATCACAACAATTTTAGAAGGGAAAACACATTTATATTCTGAATTGGAGACAGAAATTTGTCTTGAGACAAGTAAAAAACACTTATATTAAGATACTCAAGATATAATCATGAATATTACTCTTTCTTTAAAAAAAAATCATTTATATATTTATTATTATAATTTAGAATTGTTTAAAAAATTTAATTAATGAAATAAAATTTTTAGAACTAAATTTTATTAATAACCATCAAATCAGCAATTTTTGTGAAAACAAAGATTGGAAATCTTAAAAAGATTAATTACTTTCTATATTTTCCAAGATAATTTTTCTCAAAAGTTAACTTCTTAAATATTATTATAAAAATACAATATTTAAAATTAATATAACCCAAATTAATTTAAAATGCTCAATTAAAAAATCAAATAACGATATATTAAACTGTAATTAAATTATATAACTGAAATACTAAAAAATTATGTTCAACTCCTTTCATAATACAAACATACAGGTACATATTTAATATTTAAAAGCATCAGATGTTGAAAAATATCTTTTATATAAGAGACGTGACTGCCACTGTTAAAACAGTATACATATAGGAATCCAACCAATTTCTGACACATTTTTCAGATGTCTCAATGGAAATGAGATAACATAGGAATAAAACCTTAGTATGCTAATATGATGTTTTAAAGATAAACTGGGTTGAATGGGGGGGGGGGGATTGAAATAATGAATAAATAATAAGAGACTGGAAAAGTAAGAAGAGCAAAATGAAGGGAAAAAAGACTCGGATAGATACATCTGAAAATATAGAGAAATGTGAACAAGATTATTGCAGTGAGCAGAACAATATTGATTCAAATACCGTTGAAAGATAGAAAAATTATGTTGTTTTTAGGAAACACAAGAATAAGGTAATCAATTATGATTATTGAAGAAAATATCTTTCCCTGCTCAAAGAAAAAGAACCAAAAACAACTTGCTTGTAAAGCTTCCAGAAGTAAAATGTAGAGCATAGGTAGTATAAATAACATTTTAAAATTTCAGCAATGCTCACTCAAGAATGATATCGTGGATGTGATTGTAACTTGTAATTGCATGTATGACAGTATGTATGTTTTATATACTGATGTAATTTAAATCAAAGCTTTAATTCGACTTTTGTTTTTAGCTAGCCTTTTAAAACAAGACATATAAATATTGATGACTTGTGGGACACAAATAAGTTTGGAGTGGAAATATTCCATTTCATCACGAGCTTGAGAAAATTCAGATTCCTCTTCCAAGTAATTTGATTTGACAATAGGGAAATAGGATCAGAAAAAAAAAAAATGATTACTTGGCTCCTATATGCGAGTTATTTGACAGGTTTATTTCAAATCATCTTACGGTGTTAAAGAATATGTAAAATTAGATGAAAAACTTGAGACTTTCTGGAGATGGTTCTCCTTCATCCACTATATCCCTTCAAAACCTGATAATATGGATTAAAAATATTTGCTCTTATAGATTCTATGACATTCTGTGCATGTAATTTAAAACTTAATGTTGGTAAACAATCTGAAAGACCTCATGCTGTAAGTAACAAGAATAGAGATGTCATAATTTGGGTGGTAGCATAAATAAATCATTCTGGCCAGAATGTTACAGTAGACAATTGGTTTAGTGATTATCTTTTTGAAATCATTTTCTGAAGAGTACTGTTTATTTGTTGAAACTTTAAGTGGCCAATACCTCATGAATTAAAAAGATAAAGAATCAAGAGATTTCATCCATCCTTTTAGGTTTTCAGAAAGAGGGTATATTTGCTTCTATGTCCCCCAAAGTAAAAGTATTAAAAAAATGTTTTACTAATTTCATTGATGCATTCCAATGAGAAAATTCATAGAAATGCAGGAAATAAAAACTGGAGATAAAAACCTATTACAACAGTAACTAAGATCGGAGATATAGTGGACAAGATGTACTTATCATATTCAATTGCCAGGAATATCAAAAGGCGGCCTATGGTGCCCCCCCCCCCATTGCTTAATACTTCAGGACTCAAATCCATTTTTTGATAATGGAAATGATGCAATCAGAAGAAGAGTATTTTTCAAATAACTTAAAAATTGTGAAAAAGAAAAGAAAAAAAATCTCATGAAAAACAAGAAGTTAATAGCAACAATGGCAATGATAATTCTTCTTGTAAAAGGTGCAAGCCTTATTAAAAACAAAAGAAAACATGCTTAACTAGATTCTCATGCAAAAAATTGGGTTCAAATTTGTGTTTGCAACACTGTGCATTTATTTGCTCTAAAAAATGTGGAGGTGAATCGAATGGGAAAAATAAAAATAAAGTAAAAAGAAAATTTTTTTTTAATCATTCATATTCTATTTATTTATATCATCTAAATTTGCCAATAAAACTAATTGTAATCCATCAAAAAACATTGAATATTGATTTTTGCATACATAATTTTCATGTGTATTTCAATGAATTAATTCTATTGTACACCATAAATTATATACATATCAAAGAATTCGATTTAAAGTTATTTGTTTCTTAAAGTTATTTGTTTCAAGCTTTATTAAAGTTATTTGTTTTAAATTATGTTTTTTTATCTATGTTACTAATTAATGCTAACAATATATAATAGTGTATCTAGCATGAAAAAACATGCAATTAACAAAGTGTTAAGTGATAATGATTTGCAACCCAAATTTTAAATGGAATTTTAAAGTTAATTTGCTAAAATGCTAATAAAAGAAATTTAGTTAATATTCAACTTCAAAAAACACCTACCTTACAAACTCTTCAATCAGTTTCATAGCATCTTTCGAGTTCTTTCCTCCCACTTCTTGGCAATGCAAAGCTAGAAACTTGGGATCAGATCGTTTCACCACCTATTTTAAATTGACAGAACTATGAATAAAAATTATTAAACAGTTGAAAAATTTTGTTATCTATTTAAATATGAATAAAACTGAGATGAAATTATGTAAATCACTGATTTTTTTAAATGCTAAGTATAATAATAAATTATATTAAATGCTACTTTTTGAAAAATATAAGAAAGGAAGTGGATAATTTTTCTTGGACAGAATTGGTATGAATTTAGCATTGTTGCTAAAAGAAAACTATTAAGAGCTTGTTTAAGTGAGAAAAGGAAGGAAAAAGATTTAATTTCAATAAGTAAATTTAAGGTAATAAAATATATTAGACAAAGGAAATCATATAAAATATTTGCAATTCTTAGTGTTTCCAGTAGCATTATCTATAAAATATTTTATCATGCAAAATGATGTCAATACATTTGTGCAGGTGTTGATTTTGTTGTGCAAATAGCAGTCAAACAATGAAGTCAATGGCATTATTGTCAACTAAACACATTAGGAAACAATTCAGTAACAGCACTGATATGTTACAACATGCATTTCAATTCCAAAAGAATTAAGAAGGAGACATATAAAATATATTTATAAAAAAATCTATATGTCCATCTACATATAGCTATAAATGTGCTCAGATAATCTGATGAAAAATAAAAATCAACATACTCAAAAGTTTAAAATTTCATATTATATATATATATATATATATATGACCTGTTTATATAGAAAAAAAAATGTTGAATTTGTTAATTGCTACTTGGCAACATCTCGGAAGTTTGCATTATTCCCATGTTAGAGCAGACAGAAAGTAAGAAACAAACTTTTTTTTTCCCAGTTAAATAGTTTGAAAAAATAAATTAAGGTCATGTAATTTGGATTGTAAATCAAAAATATATTAGGGTAAATGTTAATAACTGAAGAATCATTCATAGAAAAAAAAAAGACGGAATAGAAGAAATAAAGTTGTTAGGCAATTTTGCATACAGAAGAATGTTTCTGAATTACAGCTGGAAAGTTCTGGAACTATGACAGGAGTATATTCTTTTTGTCAATTTGCATTTTTTCCAAAAAAGAAATATATAAAATGCTATCATAATAATAAAAAAAATAATAATAAATCTTTTAGAAAAATCTGTTTAGTACATTGGGAAATATTCAAGAAATTGCTAATCAGCATTTCACTTGATTAATAACAATTATTATAATTATAAGAAACATATACGGGGATATAATTCTTCTTTAACTTTTGCACCCATGGGAGCACAAATGGGAGAATTCTTTCTCCCTAAACAAGGTCTTACTATTATTGGATTAATAATCAGACAGGCCATATATTTTCCACCTTCATATAGTGATCATAACAAAGCAGGATATCATCAACCGTATGTATTTGAACTAATAAAGAAATAGAAAAGTACAGGGAAAGAAATTAATGTTTACTTTGTATTATGAAAAGAATTATTTTATTTGTTTGTTGAAAGCAATTAATTCCTTCATAAAATTTTACCAGAACATAAATCTTTGATGCAAATGTAAAAAGAACACAATCCAGTTATAAAAATCAGAATGGCTTTCATGGAAAGACAAATTGATTTTATGAAGACACAATGAACTTATTTTGAAGACAAAAACTATCACACTACTTATTGAAGATAATATAAATACCACTGGCCATGAAAATTACATTTTTCGAGTTGGCAGAAATTGTGATATTATTTCTCTTCTAAATCAGTGCTGTGATCTCATGATCTATCCCTATTACCAAAAGAAGAATTAGGTTAAAATATTTTTGTAAGAAAATTTTTCAAAAATCTAAAAAATTGCAAAATTAATGAGTTTTGTGTAATAAGCAAATAGTAGACATAGCCCAACAGTCTAAACAAGATGTTGAATAATGATGTTTATTCAACACAAACACATAGATGACACATAAATAAGAACAGTACAATAAACAGCAGCACACAAATAGCAAATCAGTACTAAGTAACAATACAAATAAAAGTAACCAGAAAGATCCCCACAAGAAGAGAAACTTCATACAATTATTCACATCTCTTAAATATTTGCTTATCTTCACTGCCTACTCGCTTTAGCTGAACTTCACTGCTTACTCAATTATACAACTGGCTATTATGCACACGACTCAATGTTACCACAATACTTGACTATAAGACTCAACACACGATTTAATACTAAATTCTCAATTGACTATTAGCTTGAGCTCAGCTTCAATGACTGGCTCCAACTCAACCTTCTGATGCTTCTAAAAGAATCATCATAATTCACTTTCTAATAGTCCTATCACCAAGATTCTTGTTGATTCTAGAATCTTCCATTTTGTTGCAAAGTTTGTCATTAAGGCAAGGGAGTTAATGATCTGACATCAATTCAACAGCCCCTAAAGTTGTATGTAAAACTGTCTTTCTTACAATGTAACTATATGTGCTGCGAAATAACATTACAAATTCACAACAATATATAAGAAACATTTTTCAAAAGGAAGATCCAATTTACAATTAAGTTGATACTGCTTTCTCAAATACTTGCACTTGAATTTTATACTTACTGACTTGCCATAAGTAAGTTTTAGCATTCTCTATTACAGAGAAAAACTGTTCTAACAGATCTGTAAAAACTAAAGGATCATATCACATTTATTTACAAAATAATTCTATGATAGAACTTTATTCTTCATACCTGGCACATTTTAGGTAAACATATGTAAATTCAAATATAGCAAATAAAATTCCAGGAAATAATTCAAATAGAAAATACATGGAATACATCTTGTTCCATATGCATCAGAATTACTATGATACATATGGTTAATTGGCATGGCAATGGTGTGGAAATTAGGATGACCTTTTATATTTATGACAGTTCCTTGCATCCTATTAACAAGAATAGATATTTTTAATGAGCTGGAAAAGCACAATGCCTTGAAGAGAGTACATGTTTTTAAAATAAAATTTGCTGAATTTATAGAAATTGCAATAAGAATTCTGTTTTGGATTTATATTTTATATTTTTGAATTTCTTACTCACACACTCACTCTCTTACTTTCTCTCTCTCTCTCTCTCTCTCTCACACACACACACACACACACATACATACACAGATATATACATAATACATATATATAATTACGTTTCTAAAAAATTTAAAATTTAGAAGTTTATGATTTAGTTTTTAGATACTGATAAAAAAATTTATATTAACAATACATGCAACTTCCAGTAATTTAATCTTTATTTCCATAACTAATGAACTTGTAACTTCTTTTTTAATAAAAGCATATAGGAAACAAGTGAAACAAGAATCACATAGGGATACTGAAAGGATTGCAAATACTTGAGGGTTGGCGAATGTAGCGAGTAGGGGATCTTAAACTGGGCACAAATACTTTAAAAACTCGTCTAACAGTTAAAATCAATCAAACCCTAAATATTGAATATGTATCAAAAACTTTGAAGTAGCTTTAAAATAAAAAGTAACAAAAAAGTAAAATATTTTTAATATTCATTTTGATACTTATATAAATTGTGATATTACTCTGACAATGACAATTACTGACAATTATTATTCATAATAAGGAGTTTTGGATGCAAAGTATATTAATTTTAAATTAAATTATATAAATGACATACAGTTAGCAGCTTGCATATTATAAATTCAACATTCAACTTCAAGAAGTAGCAGAAAAAAATTTAAATAATAAAATCTACCTAAATAAAGTTAACATGCAGTTAACATGCAATTTTGATAAAATATAAAATTCGAAAAATTCCAAAATTTTAATCTACTTGAAATGAAATGAACTTGAAATAATAAGTAGAAATAAAATTTATTTTCATATTACCAACAGGAATTCTTTAAGCCATGTTTTCAAAAGATTTTCTGGCTAAAATAGAATAGGAATTTTGGATTAGTACACAAAATTTTTAATTAAAAAAAAAGAATTTGCAATAAAATTCTGTTTATGAAATAATAATTCTTATAAAGAGCAATATCTCATTTTAACTCAAACTAATACAAACAATATATCAATATTGCAAAATAGATTACATTTCAGTATTGATAATTTATAAAAGAATTCAATAATTAACAAAAACAATCCACAAAGAGAATATTGCTGTAATTGAACTTTTATATGAATGAGAAATTTTATTTCTGATTCATAAGGGATACTTCATATTCATAAAATTCAATTAATTTTTCTTTTACTGAATGAATAAAATGTAAATAAACTTAGCAACTTTAAACTTGTATGGTGGAAATGAATTCTCCAATGGATTTTAAAATAAAACATTAATATTTAAATATTTTCGTACTTTTTGTGAAACCTGGCTATACTTAGCATAACAACATAAAGACTTAACATATCCTACAACTGGAACAAAAATGATATAACGAAAATAGTTATAAAAAATGCAATATTATCCCACATCGTATTAAACAATTAAATTGAGAAAACTATTTATAGACTTCAGATCTCAGGTAATCACTTTTTCCAATAATAAAGCAAAAAAAAAAAAAAAAAAAAAAAAAAACCCTGGCATATGATCTTTTTATCAAATTTGTAGATCTGTATCAGATGAAATTTGAGAAAGACTGTCTACCAAATGATTGAATAAAAACATAATAAGGCAAAACTGCAATGAATGAGATGGGTGAAATTTGGCATCTCCTTTATCAACAGAATTGTAGATCTTACAAAAATTATGTTTACTTTTACCTGTGGAATGGCTACCTGTTGCTTTGTCTATTTATATGTATGTGAGTATGATAAAAATGAAATAACCTATAGAGATAAATTTAAACAAATGATATTAAGATCAAAATTCATATTTGTGTAAAATTTTGGACCCAACTGATGAAATGAAAACAGTCTAAAGTATATACACAATTAATTTTAATATGCAAAGATATTAAAGACAAAGTGTGTCATATTAAGTAAGTGTACTATAAAAGTCTTTAAAGAACACTTATTGCCAGTTAAGACATATAAACAATCTACAAATTAGAAGTACCATGCACAGCAATTCAAAATTGCATGTTCAACACATTTTTTTTACAGAAAATTTTCTAACAAGTTATATAATTTTACTACTGGATTCTCAAATCAAAAGTTCTATGTGTTTTCATATCACTTTAAATGATGAGTCACATTCTACAATAAAAATCATAACTATATTAATTTACTACAGATCAAGTATGTTAGAAAAAATGCAACTTCTCAACCTAAAACTAAATTTCACATTTTTTACCATTTTTGAATAAATCTCATTGTTTTATCCTAAATAATTATGATGATAAAAATCAGGTTGTTTCATCAAAACCTTAAAAACTTTTTTGCATAAATAAGTAAATAATATTTCAAAGGCATCAAATTTTAAATCCTTTAAAAAAACTTAATATAATAAAATTAATGATGATAAATAAATAACTTAAAAATAAAATAATAAACTTAATGGTAATATTTATTATACGTTCATAATAAATAGTTTCATATTTTTTACCTATTTTGATTTATTCATGTTTGTAAAGATGGAATTTTGAAATTGCTATAAATTTGATTAAAATGTCAAATCATTAAAGCTTCTTGGCAAAAGCCTTATACCTATACATTTATGTTTTGGTTTCCAGATTATAATAGAGGATTTTATTTTCCATTTCAACTATATTAATAAAAGTATATTTTTCAAAAATGTTTTATAATTACTAAAGAATTGTAATCATTTTTCATAATAAAGGAAAATAAATTCTAAGTAATAAAAATTTCACACGCAATGTGACAACTTTTAATGTATAAATATTATTTGAACCTATACACTCTTTCAGCATAATATAATGTCAATATAAACAAAGTAACAGTAAAATAAAATTTTACTGAAAGATATAACTATTATGCATAAGATGGTTCCATTGTAAAAATTCATATATATTTTGAAAATTTTTACTTGAAACTAGTTCAAATTTCTGCTTGAGGAAAAAAATCTAATAAATATCCCTTAAAACCAACATACTTTAAATTAAATCATATCTGTAGTCATTATTATCAATAAAGAATATTTTCTAAATGAAAGAAGCAACCTTTTACTCAATATCAACAGTACATTTTGCTGTGCCTCAAATATACTTAGGCATTTCAAATATACTTTAATAAAACTTACATGTCATGAGCTGCACTTCTTAGAAAATATACAATGTTTGTACAGAATATAAATGTTTGTACAATGAATATATAATTTTCTGAATGGATAACACAATTTTAAACAAAAATTTATAATATAAATTAAAATTAAGAAAATATTTTATTAATAGTGAAAACAAAAATACACTACTAATTCAAACACATTAATGTTTAATTATAAAAGATTATCATTAAAAAAGTTGTATTTGGTATATAAAAGAATAAAATACTTTTTTATTGAGGACAAAATTTAAACAGCATCACACATATTTGAAAAAAGTTCTCATCGCTTGTCCATTAGAAGAGTAAGAATTTGAATACAATAAATTATTCAGATAACAAAAAAGATTTATTATATAATATCTTACATAGGATCAATCAGAACATTATCTGATAATCTAAATAGCATTTGATTATAATAAGAAATACTTCAGTTCAACAAGTGAAACAAACATAGTAACTGTTCCTCAAAAAATCTCTAAATATAATAACATTGAGTCCTAAACGATGCAAAATTACGAAATATGGGATTTTAAAAGTATTTAAATTACTAAACATACATATTCTGAGAAGGTAAACAAGAATAAGTAAATCAATTATTAAAAAAGAAAAAAAAATCACTTTTTCATTTTTTTAATTTACATATACTCAAATCTCATTAATAGACACAAAAACAGAAAAAAATAATTTGTTTATAATGAAAAATATGACTTAAAAGAATGTAATCAAAAGCACAGATAAAAAAATATTTTTAAAAAACTGGAATAATTCATTTTTATAGTAAACTATAAATAAAATTTTAACAATCAGCAATCATTATAAAAAAAATTCATAAATTCATTTCTCATAAAATCCTTAATATTTATGTGCATGTCAGGTAGAAGGTGATTTTCTTTAGAAAAATCAAAATCGATGTTAAAAAAATATGATTCAGTTATAAAAGACGGATCATAAAACATAATTAAACAGAAAAAGCAATGTAGTTTAATCTAATTAGCAACTCATACATGGAAATAGGCAATAACTTGATTATCATGGTTAAAATTTGGATAATTTGTTTCCATCATACTTACATCTTCAAATATAGATCCAACGTTGGCGGATACAAGCAGAAATGACACTAGCTCATCCATAACCAATACCAAAACTGTTTTGGTGAACAGCGTTTAATAGACAGCTACCCAATTAAGTGGTGCCCATATTTCATGACAAAGGACACATTCATATTTACCTAATCACATCAGAGACAACAAATTTAAAAACGCAACATGAAAGTGAAGTTAAATATTTATACATAAACCAAACCATAAATAAATTGTGGTTTTCTTATTAACATTGAACATCATGGAAGGATGTATTCAGACTGCTGCCAATTAATACTACATTGGATAAATTTTTCTTCTACGCTCGAATATTCCCTTCTAGGGAATTATTTCCACCACAATAGGAAAAGTTGTTTCCCTAACTTGAAATTATTCGAAGCAAAAGAAGAGTATTAAAGTTTAAATAAAAATACTAATATAAATTTTGGTTGATACCAATTAATTACGAAATCTTCATATTTAATAATACTGTAATTATAAAATCTTGATATTTTAAGCTGCAATCCGTCCTCCACAAATAAAGAATTTTATTTCGAATTCTTTTGAAAAATGAAGCTTTTGAATTATTTTCAGATTCTGCAGTCATTTAAAATGAAAATACCCCATAATAAGTATCTAAAATCTCTAGGGAAATCGATCTAATGGTATTTTTATTTGGAACAAATTTTGCTGAAGAGCGACTGTGAATAAAAATCATTGCCAGACGTTTTCAGTTTCGTCTGCATTTTACGTTTATTATTTCCCCATGTTCTGAATCGAGAACTATCGAGAGTGTCTGTTCAAAACAAATCCATACCTAAATCTGAAGTTCAAGTACCACTTGTGAAATTTTATCAGATTTATTTTATTGAATAGTATATTTAAAAAAGAAAACAAAAATTTACAGATTCTGAAACTATGAAGCAACTTTTTCTATTTATTTAGAAAATCTGATTATGTGTATAATACGTTAGTAAGTGTTCTTTTTATCAATGATGATTTATGAAATAATAAAATTTTTATTTGTTCCCACATGGAATTTATTTATTCCTTGAATTTCGATTCAATGTTGATTGTCGATCTTATGCATTCGTAATGTATTTTATTTTTAATAAAATAAACTGACATGTCAAAGATTCGAAATTAAGTGGATTTCTGCCGAATTTGAACTAAAGTTAGCGAAAATATGTTGTTACTGCCCTAATATCACGAATATGAAAGTTATATAATAATGTATGGAAATGTATTAGGATTTTTCTCTCCATTTAAGAGTTTTTTTATTAAATAAAATGTATCTATAACGATTATTTGTGCTTTATCTATTATTTCATTCATAAATTACTTCTAAAATGTCAGGGAATAATTATCTTTTAGAATGCAGAATTATCTGAAATAATAAGTTATTAAAAAGTGTTTTTTATGCAACTCGGAATATGTATTAGTTTCTTATTAAAATGGCATTTGTTAAAAAAAAAACGATTAAGAATTGTAGATTTTATTTTTGGAAATAAGTGAAAAATATTTTTAATTAAGCATTTTTTTTTCATTCTGTGTTACTCTTTTTCATTTCCCATTATATAAAACTGATGATATTTTATATTAAAATATAAAATAACTTCATTCTGCTGTTTAATAATAGAACATTCTTCTTTAATAATAGAACTTTAATAATAGAATTCTTTAATAATAGAACATTCTTTAATAATAGAACATAGCTTCAATACAGACTTTATAGTTTCTTGCATGTTTAGTAGGGCAGAGGAATGCAATAACTCATATTTTATATTCATTATACTTATTGCATTAATGGTATTTTGATATTATTTCAGGGCTAAATTGTCAGATTAATGGATTTTTTAAGAATTATAATACATTATACTGAATTATAATCAATGACAGCATGACTACATTTATGCAACTTGTGTGGCTAAATTATTAATTAATAACATAATATTTTTATTTTGTACTTTTTTTGGGGTTATAAAAAGACTCATTTCAAATAGACATGCATAATTATTTCCAGATGCATTATGAATGTTTGTGTGTCAGAACTAATTAACTGATATATGTAATTGTGAACAGTCAGTCACATTCTTAGAGTCATGTAATTGTCACTGACTGTAAGAATGCTACTTTATATGAAAGTAGTCGGATTCACTATTAAAGTGCAAAAGGATTAATCATATGCATGTTTATCAAAGGCATTTTTAATAGAAATTGAATAGATATCAGATCATTATTCAATTTCATTTTGAAGTTATAGCTATAATTAATTGATAGCAATTGATTTTTCACATTAATATAGATTAGCTTGTCATAAGATGCTTATACATTTGCCAAATCTACACAAATTAAATAACATTAATCTTTTGTAAAGTAAATTAAAAGAAATTATTCGGAAGTAACTCCTCACATGGACTTAAATATAAATGTCATTATTTCATTTTAGTTTATTGTGAGTTAATGGACTATTTAGAAGAATTCATTTTTGAGAAATCTTATTTAATATATTTATGTATATAATAATTTATGTATATAATGATATCTCTTAATTTAATTTCAATTCTAATTAATTTCTTAATTTTTTTTCTTAAATTAACTCTTCTTACTTTATTCTTTTTCTATTATTTCTGATCCAAATCTACTTTTTTCTTTTATTTATATGTATATACACTCTAAAAAAATTGCTGACACTTATTTCCCATGCCATGAGCAGAGGGATAAAAATTCCTAACACCTACACATTCCTTTCAAGGATACCTACAATGTGTTTTCTTAAATTGGCATGTGTCAAAGAAATCTTTATCACAATCTCTTAGTGAAAATGCTAAGAAAAAAATTATGTTCTATTTCTTAAAGTAATTCTAAAGCAATCTTTCCTTTAGTAATTTTCACTTTCAGAAAGTTTTCTGGTTCGAATGAAAGCATTTTGCCTTTGTCTGTTTGTACATATTGTGCTTCCCATAGAAATATATATATATAACTTTATATAGGAAAGGTTTATGTGTGGAAAGTAAAGGCTTGATGTGGATTTTTCATTGAAAAAATTATTATATTATGAAATTTTAATGATGTTACAAATAAATAGGTTTATTGCTAGAAAAATGAATTCTGTGAAGTCAAAGTTAATTTTTTTATTAAAGAAAGATATTATGAAATATTTTAACCTAAGATTATTCAAATTTACATATTTCTGAATATTGAAATACTCTTCTTAGGATCCTTCAAGTTTACATAACTTGGAATATTGGATATCAAAGATTAAAAAAAAAAAAACTCCCTACCCCCTCAAAAGCCACATTTATAACCCTTGTTCTTACAGAGTTGATATATAAAAGAAAGATATCTTTTAGGAGCTGATTATTAAGCAGGTATATGCTCAGATATCCTGTGAGATTTCTGAAAAAACTTCTTTGTTTTCCATATATATTAGGGCAAGTCTTTTTACCAAACAAAGCAGGCACCATCAATATTAAATCAATCACAGCAAAAGGAGAAGGAAATTTTGCAATGATTTCAAAGTGTCTTGGGCTACTGCCATAGTTCTGTTGAACGGGTGTTTGGGGGTCTTTTAGTATTGACAAAGTTAAAGTGTCTGTCAAATCTTGTTTGGTATGTCTGTTTTATAGCTGAATGAATAAAAAATTAAGATGTTAATAATTAATTTGCTAGCATAAATATTAGTTGAATGTGTATACCCTCTTAAATTTTTCTTCTGTTAGAATATTATATAAAAGAATGTGATGATAAAATTTAAAGCTGAAAAATATTTAAATCAATCTGTTTTGAATTAGTGTGCATGATCTTTTTATTGTTAATTTTTTATATAGTATATTTAATTTCTTTAAACATTTTACAATTTTTAGCTGTGTATTTCTTATAATCAGTATTTTCTCTGTGTTGCATCCATGTCTTGTAAATTTTACTTAATTTCTGCATACATTTTCATCTTGACTAGGCCCCTTATTAAAAAAATGAAAGACTGCATTTCTTTTGTAAACATATATATTTTATTGTAATGTCGACACCCGAAATTCTTGAAAATCACTGCACAAATGAAATATTGCAATTAAATCAACAAATGTAATAAAATAAGGGGGGATATTTTTCTCTAAATTTTGTTTGTTCTTTTATTATTACTTTATCAAGAAAAATATAGGAATTAACTCAATACTGTAAACTTCTATGTTTTTCCTAATTTTGATAAATTAATTTTGAAAAAATATTTGCAATAATGAAAATTATTGAATTTCAAATAAATGTCATTTGTTAATATGATACTAATATTATCAGAAGCATAGTGATAAAAAAATATATCAATGTTCTCTTTATATCTGACCTTCTTTATTTTCTTATTTCTAATATTAATGTTTTGATAATAGTGTCTATAATATATTTTTTATTTTTCATATTTTTTCAGAGCTTGAAACATTCTTGGTTGCTATTTAGGAATTGTAAATTCCAAAACCAATGTCATCTTCAGCATCAAATTCTACTAATCAAGGGTTAGCAACTCCTGCTAGCGAAGAGCGGGTAACTTTAGTGGTTGAAAATACCCGTATTGTTGTTGACCCTAGTTTATTTGCGGATTATCCTGACACCATGCTAGGCCGAATGTTTGGATCATCACTGGAGAACAATATTACTCGTCCTAATGAAAGAGGGGAGTATGAAATTGGAGAAGGAATATCTGCATTAGTCTTTCGAGCTGTGTTGGAATATTATAAAACCGGGGTTATACGGTGTCCTCCCAATGTTTCTGTTACTGAACTGCGTGATGCCTGTGATTATCTTCTTATTCCTTTTGATGCAAAAACCATCAGATGTCATAATCTCAGGGGTTTTCTGCATGAATTATCTAATGAAGGAGCACAGAAACAATTTGAGAACTTCTTAGAAGAGCTAATACTGCCTGTCATGGTTGCATCAGCACAGAGAGGGGACCGTGAATGTCAGATTGTTGTATTGTTAGATGATGATATTGTTGACTGGGATGAAGATTATCCTCCTCAAACTGGAGAAGAACATTCACAAATTATATACAGTACAGAAATGTATCGTTTCTTCAAGTATATTGAAAACCGTGATGTTGCAAAGAAAGTGCTCAAAGAACGGGGATTGAAAAAGATTCGATTAGGCATTGAAGGTTATCCCACTCACAAGGAGAAAGTGAAATGTCGTCCTGGAGGTAGAGCAGATGTAATTTACAATTATGTACAAAGACCGTTCCTTCGAATGTCTTGGGAAAAAGAAGAGGCTAAGAGTCGCCATGTTGATTTCCAATGTGTCAGAAGCAAATCTATCACTAATTTAGCAGCAGATGGCCTTGAAGGATCTCCACCAGCAAATAGTGGTGTTGCAGAAAGAGCTGTTGTTGATGGCAACTATGATGAAATATATCTCTTACCCCCTCATCCATCACCAAGAGAACCTTATCCTGAAGTACACTTGCCTCCAGATGAATCTTAAAAGTGTGATTTATCAATATTGATGTGTACTAACAAATGCAATTTTTAAGATTCATTTCTGTGTACTACTTTATACTCAGCACTTATTTATATAATATTGGTGTTTACCCTGATTCCTAGCTTTTTATTGATTGTGTACAAAAGATGCATTTCACTATTTATACTCAAAGCTATATTCACTTATTTGATTTACATTAATTTCCTTTAGAAACATTCTTCATATCTATCAGAGCAAATTAAATAATGGATGTTGTGACATTGTAATAATCTTTGACTAATTTTCTCTGAATATTGCTTTTTCTAAATAGTTTGAGATCTGTTTCTATTGCAATATGATATCCAGATTAGCATTGAAAGTAATTTCTCTCCTGTAAACTTTGAGTAACGTTTCTAGCCTTTGCTGTTTGTGTTTACTTCAGAAAATTTATTTTATAATAAAATTTCTGCATTTTGTAATCTATTTTGCCTTGCTCATTCAAAAGTCATTATTATTTTTTTTCTTTTTAATGTGATTTATTTGTAAAAAAATATATATATATAAATAAAAATTGAAGAATAATTTTTATAATTTTTTATTTTATATGATGAAAAGACTGAAATGCTTTTAAAATAATGTAGCTCATTTAAAATCATCCAATAGATTGAAACACTAAATAATATTTGGTTTAAATATGAACCCTTGTAATTGGAACAATTTCATTTTTTAATTGAAGAAATTTAAATCGTACTATTTTTGCTTCCTGTGACATACAGTTAGCAAATTTGTGAAATATAATCAGTTTGAAATTATATCATTTTTTTAAAAAATTATTCGAGGGGCCATCTTGAATTTAGAGATTCTAGTGAGTAATAGAATAATCTTTTTGTACATATCAGCTGTTTATGTAAAAGTGTAAAATGAATTTAATTAAAAGAATTAGTTATCTGTTTTTGTGTTTGTGTTAGTAATATCTTTCTATCACTGTCAAACAACAAATTTTTTAAATGTATTATTTTTTATTTAATATAAAATTGTAGTAATTTCTTATGTTGTATCATTAATGATCTTAGATCTAATTACAAAATCTTCTACTTTATATATTTGTTGCAAGCTAGTAAGCTCTCCTTTAATTTTTGCTGCTATTTTTAACATTTTAATAAAATTTTGAATTTATTAGATTTTCAAAATTTCTTCCCAATGTTAATTTTAATTTTGAGGTATTTTCTCTAGTTAAAATATGCATTCTTGTTTATAAAAAATATGTAATTATGCCCCTAGCTAAAATACTAAAATAAATATTTTAGTCCAAATTTATTCTCAAACTGAGGCAAATTCATTAAATAAATATTCATGCATATCTTTATTATTATACTGATTCATTTGATTGTCTCTTGTAATGGAATAGTCTATAAATCCCCTTATGTGAGGAATGAATTAAAAAATTAACATAAAATTTCTTGATTCCAGTACATTTAAAATATATTGATATTTTTTTTAAAATTCAACAGTGCATCTTTAAGATAGAAACCTTTCAAGGTAGTAAGAGAATGTGCATTTAATGTCATTATTTAACATCAATGCATAATAATTAAGACTAATTTTTCTGCACTATTTAAAAAAATTATTCCTAACTATAGCAATAATAGGAAATACATAAAAAATGAATTTAATATCTCTATATACTCAGTAATTAAAACATTGAAAAATATTTTAAAATGTACTCAAAAATATTTTTTTAAAAATTATTAAAACTATATGAAAACTGTACAGGAATAAAATAAATGTCACTAAAAAGTTATTTTTTTTAATTTTCGATTGGTATAAAAATATTTTTACCCAGTAATATGCTGTGAAATTATCAAGCAAAAAAGTTAGAATTTAAATTTTATGTAAAATTTGAAATAGTTTGGCAAATCCTTTCTTAGTCAGCACTTTCTACCCTTCTTCAAGGTATAATGAACTTTTCTATAGAATACACTGTACAAATGTTATTATGAATGACATGTCATACAACTCAATTTACAAATCCTATCCCTGCTTATAAATACTGTCATATTAAAAAATTTCGGAAATAATCAGAATTATGAACCGAATTACCTGTGAAATATATATATATATATATAAAAATTGTTAAAGATAAGAGTTTTCAAATATTAGAGAAAAAATTCGTTTGAATTCATATTTACCTTTAAAAAAAACTGTGCTTTTTAAACAAGGTTCCTGGAGAACCAAGGAATTTCTTTGAATATTGTGAGAATTAGAGATCATAGCCATAGTTCCAAAAACGGAACAATATTATTCGATAATCGCAGAAACTCGCTCCTTTTCTACTCGCTTCCCTTATTTTCTGTATAGATCAGTTTAATTACGATTTAAGAGACAGTTCTCTTTCCATGACATTTCCGGATTACAGCTGAAGAGCATACGCGATATTGTTCTCATTTCGCGAGAGAATATAATAAATTTCTCTGGTAGGAATAGCAACATTCAATCTGCGGGAGTATCGCGGTGATGTTTACCAACTCAAAAGAGTTTATTGAATGGTTCGCTTATTATTTTAGAAATTCTGAGCTTATTCAGAGTAAATTAAAGATTTTTTTTAAACAATGAGCTGCTCGAAATCTGTATTTAATACAGAATGGGTGAGTAAAAATATGGGAGAATGGCATTTATTAGTCATACCGAAACAGAAAAAAATTACACGCCAGTTTAAAAAGTCATCACTGATTTTGCACTAAAAGGAATGCAGAAGAAGAAGGCATGTCAAGTTCGAAAACGTCAAATTTAAAAATAAATCGTTCTCGAACTTTTTAGTTCAACAACAATAATTTAAAGCTGAATTTTTATGGGCATTAAAATTTTTTGCGTTACATTCGTATTTTAATACGTTCAATGATATATCGGAAATATTTCAAAATACATACGCTGATAACGAAATAGGCAAAATCTACATTAAGTCGTACAAAAATGTTATTTGTTACTGATTCACTCCATTTTTTCAACAATCTCTTTAAGAAATATTTAAATAATAAATTTATAATATGCTTTGATAAAACAGCTAATTTTTAATATAGAGCTTGATGATCCTAAAAATCTAAGACTGAGAAAAAAAATACCGATATTAGAATAGTGATTACAAGTTATTTGATTGTTAGTGGGGCTACTGAAGTTGAACAAAAACGGCTTTTTAGTGGAATATTTATTAGTGAAGAATACTGTAAAAAAAATGATCGAATGTTCAAAAATGTTGCTATTTTAAAAGCTGAGAAGATTGAAGAACATGTTCTTTAACAAATTCACATTTATTCAAGAACCAATGCATTATTATGTGAAAAACGAATGGTTGATTTCCGTAACCATTCGTTGTAGAACGAATTTATTCCAAAGCAGAAATTTCCCCGCATGTTCAGAATGTACAAATATCTCATTTGAAATGTCCGAGAAAAGAACTAAATACTTAATGCAAAGAACAGCTTGATTCATTTAATGGGGGAAAAAATCGTTTAGATGATTTCCATTCTGATATTTTGATATCTAAAATATCTTCTGATTTTGGAAAATTGTAAAAATAATTCTTGTGTTACCACATGGCAACGGGAAAGTGGATTTAGTATCAACAAGGATATGCTTTTTGAAAATCGGAAAGAATATTCTTTAATTGCTCCGTGTTAATTTGATTTCCAATGGAGGTGTCATAAATTTTAATGGAAGTATATTTAATGTTCCGATTACAAAAGATTTGCTTCAGTATGCTAGATTAGCACATGTGGATGTTATGAAGGTTTATAAAAAGCAGAAAAATGTTCATGAAGAAGAAAAGAAATCCAATCTTTGCAGTTTTATTTGCAAAGCAGCATTGCAAAGAAAATTATTGCAAAAAAATTAAAAAAAGTAGAACTGCAGAAATTGATCCCAAATATACAAAATGACAAAAATAAATTTAAAAAAATAACTTGCTTTTTTTTTTTTACTTTTTTGTATATAAAGTATAGTAATCGTCAAAAATATCGAACTCGAAAATTTGACGAATCTCCACGTCTGTCTCTGACTTCAGAACACACTTTGAGCTAGACAGTTGAAATTCTGTTTTCTATCAAATTTTGTGTAAAACCCTGCTGTTTGAATATGAGTTAACACGAAAACTGCGAAACGAAGAGGGCTACATAAATAAAGTTTGATACACAGATTTAATATCTGTAATGCAGACATCTGTCAAATTTTAAGCCGAAACCAACAATGGGTTGACTGTCTATCGGTCTGTACTTTCAGAAACGTGGGAAAGTGGTAATTTAAAAACGCAATAACTTAAATGTATCAAATTAGGTATGGAGTTTGTGATTACAATTGCAATTATTTGTCAAATCTTTGTTTCAATAAATTGAGAAAAAGGTGTATAACTAAAACATTTTTTTTTTAAATTATTAACCCTATGCCATGGATTAATCTTAAAAAAAAAACTCGTTACAATAACACAATAGATTCAGTAAAAATGCAAATCCACACCAAAAGTTAATATTTCTTAACAATTGTACGAAATTGCCATGCAAGGTGTTCTCTGGCATGACAAGTTTATTAGAAGGCTTTGTTAAATATGCTTGAAATGGTTTGTATCATGATAGTAAAAATATTATTTTGTGCTTTATTTAATCAAGTCCTAAATTTAGCGTGACTTTCATTTACGGAGCATAAAAGGTGATCAATATCCCCCCCCCGATCGCTGAACAAAATAGTGTAATCTCAGACTATCTTATTTGTACCGATTCTCTTTCATCCTTGGATTCTCTAAAGTGTATTTCTTCGTCTAACAACATAATCTTCGAAATCGAAAAGCAAATTAAAAGTCTGAAAGATAAAAATATCTCGATAGTTTTTGCATTTGTTCGTGGACACACGGGCATTTATGGAAATGCCCGTGTGTCCAAAAGCCGATTGGCTTGCAAAAGCTGCCACTAAGCGCAAAATTAACATTTCCGTTAATATTCCTAAATTCTTTTACAAGAAGATTACGAGAGAAAAAAATAGTGGAGTCTTGGAATCAAGAATATCTCCTTTCAAATAAAGGGAGCTTAACAAAGAAATTTTTTCCATCCATTAATAAGAGACTGTCATGCCATCATTTTATACTAATTACAAAATAACCCAATTTCTCACTGGTCATGGTAACTATAAAAGTTATTTGTACAAATTCAATTTGTTTCTGTCATCTTCCGGCGATTGTAATATCGGTGGCGCGGAAAATGCTGAACATGTGCTCCTTCTATATTCCAAGTTCGTCAAAGAAAGACAGATCCTAAGACTGGCTCTCAAGGATAGTAATATAAATTGACCTCCAGATTTTCACCAACTTATTTCCCTCAGAAGTGCTTTTGAAAATTTCTTTGTTTATTGTTGACATTTGTAATCTTTCATGACTTAAATTTTCTTCTTTTTCTTTATGTAATGTGTTGCATATTCCCTTCTGTAAGTCCCGTGTGATGCTTTGTGGTGCACGGGAGCTTTATAAATGTTTCAATTAAAAAAAAAATATCCCCTCCTTAATACGTAAATTTTGATTACTGAATTCTAGGCAATAGATAAAGAAAAAAAAAACTAACATATGTTAATATAAACTTTTTTTAATATACTATTATTTCTCGAGTAGTGTTAAATTACTGCTTTCTTTCTGTGCTGTTTCCACTCCTTGAAATTATGGAGTATTCTTATTCCATTATATTGTATATGCACACAAAAAAAGACACAGTTTTTTTTTTTTTTTTTTTTTTTTTTAACATTTGACTGGTAACCCTATTAAAGTAAATGTACAGTTCTTTTCTTTTTTTCTCCAGACATAAAACTTAGATCTTATTTAATATATCATCTTTGATTTCGGTATGCATTTTCCATATTAATAATCAGTGTGATTAATTGGTTATCTCTACTAATAATAAGGATTAAAATATATGTGTTGGCGCTCTACAGGACAAACTATTTGATTTAGAGCTACCAAACTGGGCATGCATATATTTTGGACAGTAAAAATGTGAACCTCGTGTCGCGTTTTTTGAAATTTCAATTAAAAATTAATTTGATTTTTGATTCACCGAATTTCATTTATGTAAGTCATTGCTTTTTTTAATTAATCACATTTACATGCTTGTTAATAATAATAATAAGTAAATTGGATTAATCGATTTATTGCATTGACCAGCTATCCATAATAACAGTCATTATTTTTAACGTTAACTACGGTTGTTATTGACAATAACCAACTATTAACATTGACCGTAATATATATAATTTAATGGGGGGAAATGAATACTCACTTATTGATATGAAAGTGATCCAATGAAGTGAAAGTGATTGAGTGAAAGAGTACACTACTCAAAGCTTATGGGCGATTTTTTTTTTTCTTTTGCATTGTACTCAGGAAAATTTAATTATATTTCATTTCATGCATAAGAACCGTGAACTCGATTTTATTTAAGGTATCCAACTTGGCTCGAGATAAATTTTAAAAAACTGCTGCATTTTTTTTAACTGTGTCAAGTAACTAAAATAGTTGTTAAAAGTCACAATTATTAGCAAAGGTTTATTTATTATCATTAATTTAAAAAAAAACTGATTAATTAATGGAAATTTTGCAAAATTTTCTGTGTTAAAAAAATGGCATAAGTTAAAGAATAATAAAAATACTTAATTTTTATTTCATACATATATATACTTCTCAAGCTACCTAGAATGCAATAAAACTCAAGATAAAAATTATTTTGATAAATAAATATTTTATGTGTAGTTGAAATCATCATTAATGACTTTTTGCCATTTCTTATTAAGGATATTAAGGAAATCCACAATAAAGCACATTATCATTTCAGTTTGCTATATTATTTGGAGCTTGAAATTCTTTATACAAAGACTAAATTAAAATCAATAACAACTGCATTATTTTGAAATTTCATGGAGGAGGTGTGTGACGAAGTTTGTATTGTATTTAACCCTGTCTTTGAATGCATTATACTATATATAAAATGTCTGTAAGCGATTTCTCATCATTTCCTAACTTCAATTCTAGAAAACTAATTTCACAAGCCGAAGAAAGTCCTCACAAATAAGTGTCAAAACAAAACTTTTAAACCATTTCATGAGTTAATTTCCTCATTCGGGAATCCTCCTGAACATATAAACCACAACTAAATAACAATTCCAGAAACAATGAATATTTCAAAATGGATCTCTCGTGTTTCTATTCAAAATGCCATTAAGCACTTTAATTTTAAAACAAAGTACTTATGAATTATTTTGCGTAATTATTTTTAATTTCGCCTTCTTTTCTTTTATATATTTTTAGTTATCTTGTTAGCATTGGTTGATTCTCACCTAAGCGACTAATTCTCATAAAATAAGCAGATTCGCAACTAAATCAGACTCATTTGCCGTGTAAATAAATTTATTAAAGTTTCAAATTCTATATCTACTTGCAATAGAGATAAATATGCATATATGTTGGCGCTCTGCAGGTTAGATCTAGAGCAACCTAATTCCTCCCAGATGTGCTTTAGATCGTAAAAATGTGCATCTCGTAGCATTTTTAAAAAAAATTTAAATCAAAAACTTAATTAATTTAAAAAAATGAACGAAATTTTGGAGTTTCATAGCGATAACATCAAAAAATATTCCCAGGTAAAAATAAATTTACATTGTTTTATGTCCAAAAAATTATCTTTACAATAAGACCAATTCAGTCATTGTAAAATTCTTTAGTCTAGGTTTAATTAATTTTTAAACATATTTTTAAGTGTATTTCACAACAATATTTTCAATGTTGGAAATCGAAATTCTTTTCTTTGCTTTATTAACTATTTGTCCTCGTGATTTTCTTCCATTGCTGAAAGCTAAAGAAATATTCCGTTTAATATCTAAGCAGTTTAAGGACGAATAAAAAAGTGAAACAATCTCACTAAATTTCGAAGATAGATGAACCGGCCATAAGAGCAATAGGATGTCATAAAACTGGTCACGATTAGAAAAGTTCATATATACGATGAACGGGACATAGATAAGACAATTAAAATAACACAGTTTTAATGTTTTACAATTTGATGGAATCATGAACATAAGTTTCATCTTAATGATTTAACTGAAATTAGATGTAACCAATATTTCTGGCATGCCAGCTGGTCGTCATAGGCAACTGGTAAATGATAAAATAATATTAACTCTTTGTCAAAGATAATTGGTTTTGTTCCTATTATTTCTTGTTTCCGTGGTTCCGCGGTGGTTTGGTTGCAAGGTCTCGATTTCGGAACCGGATGGTTTCAGGTTCGAGGCCTGATTTCATCAAAGAACCATTGTGTAAGCGGGTCTGGTGCACGTTAAATCTGTTAGAGCCAAATGTCCTCCCCCTGGTGTGGCGTAGAAGTTTGGTGAATGGGATGGTAGCTCAGGTGTTGCCCTCGTCATCTGACGCGGCTCAAAATTACGAAGAACGTCCCAAAATAACCGTAGTGTTGCTTTAAAACCGAACGTTAATATAACCAAACCAATTCCTTGTCCCCGTACTTATAAGCCTTACCAAAGAATTAATTATCATACCTCGACTCTTACTATACTATTGATTTAAGTTTAATTTTGCACGTAATTGGTCAAAGTGAGATTATCCTGAATAAAAAAAAACCATCACCATAATGTGTAAGCATACAAAGAAAGTCGATGGGAAAACATTCTCGCTGGTTTATGTCTAATTGTAATTTGTCTTCGTTATATGCGTTTCCTTAAAAAAAATGGAATCGGTGTTTTTGTTCGATTAGTTTATTATTTATCCTGCTATATTTAACGGCATAGCACGATTAGCAACATAGCATAATATTAGGTAGATCAGTTATATGAAGACTGCAAATGGTTTATCATTATAAAAGCTCCGGAAAATTTAGGCAGATTTTCACCTATCATAATCCATATAATACCAAATCATCATTAGTTCAAAAGTTTATATTCGTATGGAAAATTCGTCCTAGTAATTATAACAACGATGTGCATGCAAATATATGCATTTATTGTCAGTGCAATACGTCTATGTATAAACAAAGTAAATAAAGTAATGAAAGATGCTTCTCACTTCATACTTTCGTGCACTAAATTTTACTGAAACAAAAAGTACGTACTCTATTAGCACAAAATGCCCAACAATATTGTTACGATATCTTCACAATATTGGCCGGCGTTCAGAATATCAAACAATATCGTGGAGATGTCATACAATATCTTGTACTAATTGGGTCGTTCTCTCCAAAAGAAGTTTCATGGACCAAAAGGGAACGTTTATGAAGGAATTTTAATCCGGCTTATATCTTCTTATTATGACTATTTTTTCTGATTGTATTCAAAAGAACGTGGATGATGTAACTCAGGCAGCACATGGTTAATATAAACTAAAAGTAGAAATTGAAAATATTTAATTATTAATTAAATTAATTAAGACATTTCGATTAACCAAAAAAAAATTCTTGGATTGCTTGGAATTATTCTGCAAGGAAACTTAACGTCTGGTGCAAAAATAAAGTTGGAAAAATTGATAGTAAGATTATTGTAAATAAAGGATTAATGTTCCCCTAGCGGTACTAGTGGAATACTAAAGGTTACTTGTTAACAAATTAAACGTTATGAAAATTTTTGAAAAATGTCTTGTAATTTTTTAATCTTGTATTTTTCTAAAATAACAATTTTAAATTATATTTATTCTTATTCCAATGTAGCATTCGTATATTTTCTTGCACAAGTTAAATACTAATTCTTGAAGATTAATAATAACTAGAAGTTTGATAAGAACACGCGGGTGATGGTGTTTGCGTGCAAACTCAGTTAAATCTTTTATGCATAACTTTATGTTCACGAATCCCTCAAAAACATTTTTAAGCATCAAATTGCGGTAGGCATTAATGCCTTACACAAGTTTCATTAATTACGTTCATATATCTTACTAATTATGACATCGTAGTGCCATTACAATTTAATTTTTCAGGGTATCTTTAAATTGCTTTGTCTTTCACGATAATATAACTTTCATTTCTAATTTCCTACTAGCCGCCTTTAGCGACCAGTTTGTTCGCCGAGAATATTGATTAAACTTAAGTTTATTTCAATCATATTGGTATAATTTCATGTTCATGATTCTGCCATGTTATAAGTCATTAAAGTTTTTTTATTTTAAATGTCTTGTTTATTGTGCGCGTGAATTTTTCTAATGAAGACCATTTCCATGACATCACCGCGCTATTAAAAACGTAAATGTTCGATTCATCTATCTTCTAAATTCCACGTTTTTGTAGCTTCAGTTTTTTATTCGCCGCCTAATCTATGCAGATATTAAACAAAATCTTTTCTTTTTATTAACAATGTAAAATATCACGCGATCAGATAATTTATGAGACTAAGTAAACGGTTTGAACTTCAGTGCAACATCTACTGTTGAAAATCAGACAAAAAGAATATTTAAAAACATATCCAAAATTCTGAAAAAATTTGCACAGCTATTAAATTAGTATCATTAAAAAGACAATTTTTAAAATTTTCAAATAATGTAAAATTACTTTTTGTGCAGTAATATTTTCCTGGTTTATCATGGAAAAACATCAAAATAGCTTGGTTTTTTTAATAAAAATTCTAATTAAATTTAAAAATATAGCTCCGATGTACACATTCTCACCCACCAAAATACATATGTGTCAAATGTGGTAGCTATATGCCAAATGGTTTAGGCATGTACAGCGTCAATATTCACATACTCATTAATTTTTATTAGCAGTAGATATATTAATTGTACATATAATAAATAGAATCCTTTTTTCAGGATTTTCTACAATGAAAGAAAGTCAAGTATTTAAATATTTGATAAAATAACGAAAACAATTTGGATTTTATTAAAACAATAAGAATTATTGTCAAAAATTATGCACAAAAAAAACCCCCAGAAAAATTTGTACGCCAATTAAATTGATATTATTAAAAATATTTTTTTATATATATTTTAAAGTAGTGTAAAAATTATGTATAACATACTGTCTCAAGTTGCTGTGAAAAGAAAAATAGCGAAATTTTGTTTAATTTATAATTAATTAAAAAATTTTAAAAATCATTCTGAGATGCACATCCTAACATCACAAAATAAAACTGACTGACTGGAAGTTCAATTTTGAAACTGAAAATCAAAACTGGCAAACGCTCAAAGGGGATAGAAATTTTCATTTCGCACTAAATGACTTCGAATTGAAAATAGAAAAACTAATTAAACAAGCTAAATTATCTCCTGATTAAGACAAACAACTTTTGCTTTTAAAGTTTTTCGATACCTGCAGTTGCTTCAAGGTTTGGAGCTAAAAAGGGATTTTCAAACCCTAATTTTGACTGTTTCTAGCATCATCAATTTATGTTAACAGATTATTAAAATAATTAAATAAAACTTCTACTTTTCTACTTCTAAGCACGTGGAGTAAAGATTAAACACTTGAATAAAGCAAATTAAATAAAAATAAAGGTGGGGAAAGATTTAAGGCAACATTATGTAAAAACGATCAGCTTAAAAATTTCCAGAAGCTGCGTCTTTTTCAGTTCTTTATGTACAGTGGCTCAAAAAATTAAGAGTACACCTTACTTTTACTTGAGAAATCCGAATTTCAATATAAATAATACATTACCGGCAAGTACAAACATGTTTTTATTTTTACATGTAACAAATGGTTTAATTTAGAGTAAAAATAAAGAAAAATCAACGAAAAACTTCTAAATTCAAAAGTCTTAGAAGCATTTTAAATAAACACATGCAGAATTTTGCCTCAAAAAATTGAGAAGACACCAATGAAATTTTTGCAATATCACGCATAGAAATAAAATGTCACTATTAATTTGCATGTCTTTTGACTCTTAAAATGACCTCTAAACGTCGTGGTACCGATTCGGCCAATTTTTGGTGAAATCTGAAGATATTTTACCCCATTCTTCTTGCATCACTTGTTTTAAATGGGTTTTGTTTCTAATTTTGTGTTTTTGGACCACTGCTTCGAGTATGGCCAACAGATATTCAATGGTATTAATGTTGGGATACTGTGGTGGTGAGTGTAACTGCTGTTTACAATGAAAAAGGCACCATATTTTGATGTTACGTGCATTCTGTTTGGGGTCGTTGTTCTATTGGAAAATGAAATTTCCATCTAAACCGAAATTTTTAGCATTTTTCTTTAGACTGATGCGAAGTATATCCAAGTAAACCATATCGTTTCTAATGCCATCTATAAAAATTAAATTTCGTAATCCGGATGAAGCCATGCAATCTCAAATCATGACGGAGTCACCATCATGTTTAACTGTAGGACGTAAATTTTTTGGATCCAAAGCAGTATCAGGCTATTACAGTACGATGGCTGTCACTGCCAAAAATGTTGAGCTTTTACTAAATATAGCTTTCTTCTAAAGGATATCGGTCTTCAATTGATGAGTTTTTGCAAACTTTAAATGCTTTCTCTGAATTTGCAAGCTGATAAACGGTTTCTCTCTGACAATGCAGCTTCTATATTCAGCTTGTCTAATGGCATTTCGCCCAGTTGCAGCACTTACGCTTCTGCCTATGATTTGAGAAGTTTCTGAAGCAGGTTGGAAGAACCATATGTTCACAGCAATCTAAAAGAAAGTGTTATAAATGTGGGTTTAGACGGAAATTCCCTTTTCCAGCAGGACAACGACTCCAAACAGAATGCAAGTAACGTCAAAATATGGTGTTTTTTCATTGTAAACGGCAGTTACACACACTACCATAGTACCCTGACATCAATGCCATCAAATATTCGTGGGCTATACTCGAAAAAGTGGTACAAAAGCATAAAATTAAAAGCAAAACCTATTTAAAACAAGTGTTGCAAGAAGAATGGGACAAATATCTCCAGATACGCCAAAAATTGTTCGAATCGGTACCATGACGTTTAGAGGCCATTATAGGAGCCAAAAGACATGCAACTTAATAGTGACACTTTGTTTCTATGCGTGATAATGCAAAAATTTCATTAATGTATTCTCAATTTTTTGAGGCAAAATTCTGCGTATGTTTATTTAAAATGCTTCTGAAACTTTTCAGTTTAGAAGCTTTTTCTTGATTTTTACTTTAAATTAAACCATTTGTTACGTGTAAAAATAAAAACATGTTTGTACTTCCCGATAATTGTTATTTATATTGAAAGTCAGATTTATCAAATAAAAGTAAGGTGTAGTCTCAATTTTTTGAGCCACTGTATATATATTTTTAAAATGAATTTCGTTATTCCCCAGCTTTTGTTAATTTGATGCTCCTTTGGTTTGATGTCTGTTGACTTACTGATATTCTATTAAAAATATCGTAATAATAAAATACAACCATTATGGTTTTAACCCAAGTATGGATACTTTTATTAATGGACTAACAACGATTCATCGTTCAAAAAAGATCGGCAAAAATATCAAGTTAATCTATGACTATGTTCATCAATAACATGCGGTTAAGCCTAAAGTTTCCTAATGGCATGCATTATTGAGTGCCATTAATGTTTAAAAAACTGATGATAAATTTCTTTTTATACCAATTAATAACTATAATTAAAATATTAAATATACAACAAAGAAAATCTTAATTCAAATATTAATTTAAAAAAAACAGACGATTTTTTCCTTCAATATAAATGAAAAATTAAGCGATAAACTCGTTTAATTTTTTCTACTTTCGTACTTTCTATTATAAAACGTTATTGTTTTCATTTAATTGAAAGAAGAATATTTGCAAACGATAGTTAATTTCTTTAAATATGTTTAAAATGCAGAAATAAACTTTCAGTTCTAGTCAACTATACAAACTTTTGGCACTTGTTAAAAACTTTGAAGCTTTTCAATATTATAAACTTTATAACGTTTAGATTTGTATATTATTTTTATAGTGTTTGAACTTTGGTATCATTTATTTTGCGAAAAGATAATGAATTGTTCTATAGCAATACAGGAATTATATGTTTTTGCTTCAATATGCAATATTTCATTTTTACTTTCTCATATACGAAGTACAGAGAAGGTATTGTAATCGTCAAAAATTAAAATTCGAGGTTTTGATGAAACTTTTCGTTTCGGATAGCTTTGAGTTCGAAAAACATATTTTTGACATTATGGTTGTCTGTCGGTTAGTCTGTCTATCTGTAACAAATATAATTCAACAACACTTTGAGGTAGACAAAGGAAATTTTGCATACGGTCAAATTTATAGATTTCTTTCAATTGTTGAGAAATATCTCTGTCTAATTGTTAGAGTACAAATTGTCTCAATAATTACAAAATACAAAGAGCTATGTAAATAAAATTTTTGTACTCAGGTTTAGCATCTAAAATAGAGATTCGTATCAAAATTTGAACTAAATCTGTTAAGTAGTTGATCATCTGTCAATCTTTATTTCCTCATGCATGTAAACATGATAATTCACGAACATGTTGACTTAAATCAATGAAATTCGTCATGTTGTCTTCTGAATGCAAAAGTAGTTAAATATCAAATTTTGGTGAGAATCGATCTACAAAAATGCTTCCAAAATACATATTTAAAAAAAATCAGAAAAAAAGGTCATATTCGGGCCATAGATCTGAAATTTGTAAATGCTTTGCATGACGTTTGCAAATATCATGTAATGTATTCGTGGCCTTATTCAAGGTGAACAATTATATGTGGGAAGAAGAGGTGAAATTAACTGCATGCGAGAAGGTTTTGGGAAGACCATTCCCATTAATTTTTGTCTGAGGATTGAAAGGAATTTGAAAATAGTAACTTAGAAGAAAAGGAATCTGTTTTTGCTTTCCAGCTTCTTGAGAGGATTATTTTTTTAAATATATTCTCACTTCACGGCACATTTGGAATTAAATTTTTTCTTTTCTCCTATTTAGCAATTTCTTTAAAATTTTATATTTTTAAATGTATTTTTTTAGATCACTATTTGTTTCTATCCAGTTTTAGTTATAAGTTTTGATTCGAGTATTCTGAACATTAAGTATAGACAAGATCCCGCTGCAAGAAAACAAAGATTAGAGAGAGAGATGGAAGGCTAGGGAAAGAAAAGAGAATAAAAAATTGTTATAAGATCATATATCTTCATATTTTATTTACATTTTTTTAATGCTGCAATGTAGCAAAGATCAATAAGCAGAAGTTTGTTTATTCCTAATATTCTCATTTCCGTTGAAAGTTATTGCTGATATTTTCTTTCAACTTTAAATATATTTTTTATTTGATATTGCATTTTTTCAGTAAGTGGAACATTATCTATTTTAAACCGACTGTAGTAATTAGTTTTGACTTGAGTGTCCGTGAACATGAGGATTAGAGAAGTTTCCACTTTTATTACCAGTTGTTCATCATTAGATAATTGCATCACGGAGACAAAACTTTTAATGTTGCTGTATATTCACATCCAAACGATCAAAATAATAATATTTTTTTTTATTTCTTAAGCCCCCTGACTGTTTGCATGAGATTTGACATTGCAATTTCCGTTCCTTAATTACAGACAATTATATCCGAGATATTGTTAGCAAAATAATAATTCATCTAGACAGGAACATAGAGTAAATAGAGATTTGTCCGAGGGAGATTGTTGTTCCATGAGGTTACTGTAATTTCGATGTCTTTCTTTTTGAAAAATTTTTAATTACTTTCTCATATACGAAGTATAGAGAAGGTATAAAAATTGTCGAAAAATTCGTACTCGAGATTTTAACGAATCTTCAAGTTTTAGACCTCTCTGAGTTCGGAAAATACATTTTTGGAAATGTCCATATGTCTGTCTATGATAAAGATAAATCAAACACGCTCTAAAGCAGACGGTTGAAATTTGGTATACGGTCTTTACACCAAATTTGCAGAATTCTGTCAGAGTTTGAGTAAAATATGTTCAGAGGAAGTCCGTCTGTCCTGCTGTTCGAATAAAAGTTGACACGATAACTACAAAACGAAGAGAACAAGATAAATGAAATTCGGTAAATAAATTTAAAATCTTTAATATATAGGCCTACCAAACTTTGAGCGAAATCTTATAATGGGTTAACCGTCTGTCGGTCTGTGCTTTCAGAAACATATAAACGCGATAACTCATAAGAGCAATGATTTAAACATATCAAATTTTGTGATTTTAAGTTTCAATTTCTTTTTCAATTGGTTGGGAAGAACGCATCTGAAACTCAAATTTGATTTTTGGATACTTTTGACGGCATGCGAAGGATTAATCGCTAAAACATTCCCCATGGTTCATACGATCGATTCAATAAAAATGCTGAATTGACGCCAAAGACTATAGAGTGTCAATGACGTTCAAGGCATTCATTGGGATAGCATTTTTATTAGAGACTATAAAAGAATGTTTTGAGAGATCACTCTTGCTGGTTTTCGATTTTAAAAAAATAATTTGTAAAACTTTTTAGGCATTTAACATCTGTTCGAAAGAGTTAAAAAAGTTTTTATTCAAAACCAAAGCCAATGTTGGGCTTTTAACTTTCTTGAATACGGCGAGTTTTTTGCTTAACTTTGTAATATACAGTTAAAGAAATAGGGTGCATGTTTTGGACCTATTTTTTTTATGTATTTGATTCAAAATTCGATTTAAATCTCTACTTATAAAGTGTAGCACCTCTTTTTCCCCTTGAGTAGAAAGCTTCTCCTTGTGACGTCTTGCAAAAGACAACCAGTAGAACGGCAGATCTGCACCCTGAGGTCGACATTTTGTCCATGCGCAACCCTTGCGCTAAAGTCGAATGCTTTCGGCTGGAAACCGTGGAATCCCTCCACCATACTGTTCTTTAACCTAATTTTCTATGTGTGTCTGTAATGAATTTTGTAGTGTGGTTGTGTTTGTGAAGATTAAAAATAGTTTATTTTAAACCAGACAGTTCCTTAGAAAACCACAACACACCACTACAATAGTGAAAATAGCATAGCAAATTTCACCTATCTAGTATGCTGTTATATCGTTTCTCATACACACGAATAAATAGCATTCTAGCATTGTTGGGTTTTGCTCGATATTTGATAAGTACCTATGATTTTGATGTAAAGGTCATATAGAGAATAGCAAAACTGTGTTTTCTAAGTTATCGAGTTCAAATACGCATAGAAAGACGAATTGACTGATTGCCGAATCTTACAAAGATTTATAAGTCTAGTAATGGAACTATATATCAAACCTCATCTATTTAGCTTGATGTGCTTTTGATTTATTGTGCACAAATATACAAGAACTGACAGAGAGATTTATGTCCCATAAAGTGATTTCTTCCAAAATTTTTGGTTTTCTACCATATTTCTACCATCTTGATATCTGCTTAACGTATCTACATTTTAGTTACTAAATTTATTCTCAAATATGTAGGGACAATATTAAATACATTGTGTGTACGTGTGTACACGCACATCGCCTGCTTTTCTTCTCTCCAGCTTGTTCTATTTTATTTTTTTTTAGTTATTTTATGACGAGCTTGTTCTATTATTGTGTTCACATACAAAAAGATAGATATAATAGAAAAACACACTTTTCGGACTTAGATTAGAAATTCATTAAAACATCGAGATCAAATATTGGTGACGAGAAAATAAAAAGTTGTTTTAAAATACTCTAAATCTATTTTTGAATTCTCGAATTAGAATGTATTGGATTTTAATAAATAATTTTAAAAAGAGTTTCCGATTTCTATTCTGAAACATCTAGCATAGTGAGTCTTGCTTGATTCGGCTAACTTTATTTAATTTTAAAATTATAGCGCAAAGGCAACGACTTGTGCGCGGGAACGCATACACACAATGCATTTATTTAATGTTAAGGTGACTTTGCATTCGGACAGTTATAACACGACCAGTATGCAGCGCATGCGTAGAAAGGCTGAAAAATGCTGTTCAGTCCATGGCAAGTATTTGTTTTGACGAGACAACAACATGCCGCTGTATTGTATTTTTTTTTTCTTTCTTACTGCGCATGCGTTTGTAGAATTCGACTTTTTTATTTTTTGGCGTGAAAAAATTGATCACTTATCATAGATTAATCCCGACTTTTTTTGTTCTTTGTTCTTTCTGGTGCGAGTTTTTTTTTCTTCTTTTTTTTCTTTGCTATTTTTTTATAGTTTTCCAAATTTAGATATGTTGATCTTTTTTATATTTTATCATGTTTCTTTGTATAAATCCATAATTTTAATACGATATGCTGTGAAAAAGAAAAATCCAGGAACGCCAAGACTGCAATTTACAGCCAAGCATGGCCATCTTATGAAATTAAGGCAAACATAAATCAGTCCCTTTCTACGCATGCGTTGTCGTACTAGCCGTTTTATAACTGGCTGAGTGTAAACACACCTTTATTCCTACCTTTTTGAGTACAAATTTAGTAACTAAAATAGTGAAAAGTATTGTTGTAAAATATTTACACAGAAATAAAACTGGTATCCCTGAAAACACTATTTTTTAATATTAAAGTAGTCTAAAAATGGGTTTTGTACAGTCGTCAGTAAAAAATATGGAACCCTTCTATAGCTTTGTTATTTATTATAGCTACTTCTCAAAATTTCTGTCGATAAAAATGGTTTAAAGGAACAGGTTTGTTGAGATAGGCAAACTGATTAACCGAATTAATTAACATTGTTAATTAAGTATTATCTTAAAATTTTTCCATTAATTTGATTCAACATATCTTTTTTAATGTATGTGTATCTAATTTCCTTCCAAGATTCGTAATAGATCTTGAAATATACATAATTTTGTATGTTGAAAACCCGGCCTCAAAACGGCGCCATCCATTGGGGATTATATATTGAACAACCATCAACTTGTTAATAGCAAAATTTTTTCTGCGTTTTTATTCATAGGAATGTCGGAAGAATAAGCAACACAATTCGTATTTATCCTTAATATGAGTATAATTTTTCAAGGTACAATTTTTTTTAATTGAGGCATTTCCATTACTTTTAAAATCAATTCATCTGTTAGCTATTTTAGTTAACCCCGCACTAAGAAATCGACATACATCTTAATTTTTACTATATTAATCGTCTGAATCTCATAAATGAAATTGCAAAGAAGAGAATATTTCGTAACTCAAGTAAAAATCATTTTACAAGTATTTCTAAAATATCCTCCATTCAATTAAAGAAATTTATGAATGAGTGTTTAACATTAAGCATATAATTAATGGTTGTTAGTTAATTTCCTTATTTTATAGTTAATTAATTTACTGAATAATAAGAATTAGTGCAGATTTTCTTGAATCTTTTTCTTAAATTTACTGCAACTGTTAACTGTTGATAAAGAGTAAAAATTAATTAAATATCCCATAGTCAATCTGTTCTGCAATCAAATTTTATATCGTCTGAATGAAAGCAAAAAACTTCCATTTTTTAAAAAAAAACAAATTTCATGTTAAATTAAAATCGTCTGATCTGAAAATGAATTCAATATTAAACTAACTGTGATAATATAATGGCTGTTGAAGCTCGCGTTTCATTAAAAATAGACTTATAAATACAAATAAATTTAATGCACGGTTCTGAAAAAAATTGGACGTTGTAAATCGATTGGGATATTTTACAATTTTTATTAATATTTCGAAAACTATTTGGGATATGCGCATAATTTTTTGAATTCCGGTCACATTGCTCTCATCCAAAAATTTTATTATGCTACAAATTATTTTTTTCTACATACATGTTTAAAATTTATTTTAAAAAAATATTACATACAGTGGCTCCCAAAAGTGTTCGTACACCAACAAGAATCAATTAAAAACCTCATTCTTTACCATTATATATTCTTATTTTTACATGAAAATTTTTTCATAGCATATTTTTACAGTTCTTAATAAAGCAGTGAAGAATAAATTTTAATTACCATGCAAATTATTTTTTTAAAAATGACAATAAATAAAATTGCACAAAAATAGGACACAAAAGTGATCATACACTTTAGAAAATTTCATATTAATATGAAATTTTCTAAATTTTTGTGAATGTTTAGTACTTAGTAGGATATCCTTTATTCTTTATAACAGCTTTTAAACGTTTCGGCATAGATTTAACTAAACGGTCGGTTACTTCTGCACCGATCTTGTTCCATTCTTCGATCATTACTGCTTTCAGTTGAATTTTCGATTTAATGTAGTGACTTCTTATTCGCACTTCTAATTCTTTCCAAATATGTTCTATAGGATTTAAATCAGGTGATTGAGCTGGTGTTTTAATTGTTTGAGGGCAATGATAGAGGCAAAAAAGACGAACATTCATGGCCGTGTTCTTAGGATCGTTGTCTTGGTAATACACAAAGTTGTTTAAAATGCCCAATTTTTGTGCTGACACTTTTAAATTATTATTGAGAATATTTATATAAACTCTATGATTCATTATACTATCAATGAATACTAAATTGCCTACTCCAGCTGCTGACATACACCCCCAAACCATGACACCTCCACCGCCATGTTTTACTGTTCCAACTAAATTCTTGGGATTAAATTTTTCGTTTTTTTTTTTTTTTCTCCATACAATGATTCTCCCATCCGACCCAAAGATGTTAAACTTACTTTCATCTGCAAATAAGACACGATTCCAATAGCTCTCTGGCTGGTTTATCATAGATTTGGCAAATTTAAGCCTAGCAATTCTGTTATTTTGACTTACAAAGAATTTTCTTCCTGCAGAGCGGCCATGTATACCAGCATTCCGAAGAATTCTACGAATAGTTTCACAGGAAATACAAGTTCCATTTGATTCATTATATTGTGAAGTAAACTTTATTGCACTCAGACGTGGATTTTTTAGAAATTTACTCACAATATTTCTTTGACTTCTAGCTGACAGAATTTGAGGGCGACCATTACGAGGCTTGTTTGCAATCCTTTTTCCCTCTCTGTAACGTTTTATTATGCTTTGCACCGTTGAATGATGTAGATTAGTGATAGTTGCAATGCCTCTAATTGATTTTCCAGCTTTAAAATGAAATATAATTAATTTTCTTACGTCTAAACTCGTTTCTTTACGAATGCGTGTCATATCTAAGAATAAAGTAAATAGAATAAATAATTGTGATATTAAATACTGAAATCAAACGATTTTAGTGTATTTTTCAATTAGAAGAAAAATAAGCCGCCAAAGATATTTTTATGATGAATTTGAATAAATAATGTTTGGATGTACGAAGACTTTTGTGTTCTAATTTTGTGACATTTTTTATTTATTTATTTTTTAAAACAATACTACTTGATTTTTTATAAAAATATTTCTTTAGTTTCATTAATAACTATTTAAAGATGCTAATTAAAAAAAACCAACTAATAAAATGCTTTATTAAGAAGTATAGAATACAATTTCTGCAAATTTCTTTAGTGTACGAACACTTTTGGGAGCCACTGTATGTGTTATTTATGCATTTAGTTCGTGAAATTATGAAATATAATAATTTTCTTTAAGTGAGTGAAATGTTTTTTGAGAAATAAATAATTTTTTTCGAGATATCACCGAAGGTTCATAAGATTCGATTAATATTGCAGATGTCATTTTCCAAAACTTTATAACTCTCAACATTATTATCAGAATTCCATGAAATTTTATTGAGAGTCTAACGTTATGACAACAAATCGATTCAGTGACAAAATTGATAGCCGTAATGGAAAAATTTCGAGATATTAGTTAATTAACTGTTTTAATAACTTGGCTAATCATTTTGTTGACAACAGTACAATAATTTGCTCCGAAGTTATTGAGGAACCAGAGAAAGTATTCGCACCTAAATGCTCTCATATTCTTTCAAATAAATGCACTTATGTAACTACATGCCATTGCCGCACAATAATTGAAGAACACGCGATCTCTGGCCATTTTAATCTCTCAGATACGATTATAAAGAAACCAAACCAAAAGTGCGTTTTGGAACTTTTTTTCGATAGATTAAAATTTGATATAGAACTCCAATTATAGTCACAAGATCATATACAGAATTTCATATATTTAAATAGTTGCGTTTTCGACTTATTGCGTTTATATACTTCTAAAAGTACAGACCGACAGACGGTCGATTTCTTGACGGATTTTGCTTCAAATCTGTATGCATCATCAATTCAGATGTTACATATGTGTACCAAATTTTATTTATCTAGCTTCTTTTATTTTGTAGTTATCGAATCCACTGTACTCGAACAACTCGACACACAGACTTCTTTCGAAGGGATTTCGTTCAAAATTTCAGAGAAAGCTACTAATTTTGTGTAAAAACCTTATACAAAATTTCATCCGTCTAGCTCAGAACGTTTTTGAGTTATAGAGTTCACATACAGTCATATAAAACCAAAAAGGTATTTTTCAGAATCAGATAGGTCTGAAGCTTGAAGATTCGTCAAAATCTCGAGTTCATTTTTTTTTTTTTACAGTTACAATAGTTTTTATTTGTATAATTTCGCATACAAAAAAAGTAAAAATTGTTAAATTTTAAGTAACTTTTAATTTAAAATTGATTTGAAAAATTCACTTTTTTTAGTGAATAACTATTACTTCTGAAGTTATTACGTGCCAAATTTGGCATTTCTATGTCCAACAATCTGCTTTGGAGAACGTTTTGAACGATTTTTACATCTTGTGCATAGACTGACTCATTTTACAAATAGATGCCATCCTATGAATATCATTATATGAGTGATTTTCAAAATTTTAACCAAAATGCTCTCTTATTTAAATTTGAATAAATGTTTTTCTGTTAATTAAATTAAACAGAAAAAGAAAGCTCCAATCCGTTTTTATCAAATTTATCTTTCGAGAACAAAAAAAATAATTAAATTACTTTTTATATCTTAAACAGAAAAAAAAAATTCGGATTCGAAATTTCAAGAACGATAAACAACTCTCCTCATGCTTATAATTAAGTTATTAAACTTAATCAAGGACTTTTTTTTTATCCTTCAACCAAAGCTTATGAATTGCCACCAAGATTCGACCCGTGTATTGAGTAACAGCAACAAGTGTTTCATGTTCCGTATAAAAGGATAATTGTTCTTGACACTACTTTAGTTACTGACTCAGCATTTTTCTTCGCTCGAGTACTTTGATCCGTCTTCGTACGTAATAGAAATGAAGAAGAATGTATAAACAGGCCTTTGTACGTAAGAGAACAAAGCTTGCAGAACAAATGCGCAGGTTCTCATTCGAGAACAAAGGAGGCTAATTTTAGAATACGTATCGGCATGAATTATGGAATATTCGGAAAAAAATATGGAAATTTATGCTTTCAGATAATACGTATTGTGAAAAACTAAATTGTGTGAATAAATTGTATTATGTAAATAATCCTACTTAGGTTGTAATCAGACAATTAACCAAGATAATCATGTACTATTAATACTATTGTTGCGACATAAATTATAAATATTTTATTTAAAAGTAACTCACAAATAATTTAATAATTATAAATACTATTTTGTAAATAGTTGTTAGTTCAGACTGGCAACAGTGATATGTTATGGAATTTTTGAGTTCATTGTTTAAAACGATATTAGAATTTGAATGAAAATAAATTGATGTTAATTTGGTAATATTATTTATAACTAGCCGCCTTTGGCGACCAGCCGGTTCGCCAATCTTAATGTTCGTTTAAATTTTAATAATTAAATATTTTACGCAATTCCTACTTTAATAGATTCTTCATCAAAATATTTTAAAACTTCAAATTTTGATAGTCGTATAATTCACTCATAATATTATAAAGGCCTTCAGTCATAACGTAATATGTATCTCTCTAATTTTCTGTTAGCTCCCGTAGAATTTATGCTTTAAATTAAAGTGGTAAGAATTAATATGAAATTAATATAATTTCAGATTAAATAATAATTTTACTGAAAGAAAGCATTTTTTTATAATATGATTATTAAAAACAGAGTCACTGAGCGTTTAAACTTTATGGGCACTAAAGAATATCTTTCTTAATTTATGTTATATCTCAAGAATTTGTCAACAAAATTTTCTCAGATTCATCATCAACAGATCGATTAATTAACAATGTTTAATTTTAAATGCATCAAACACTAAGAAAATAAAATGAATCATTTAAAATAATCAGTCGAAAACAGGTTTAAAAAAACTACTTAAACGATGTACTTAAAACTATAAGCATATACAAAAAATATATAACTAACATAAATACAATTTAATTACAAAAGCATGCAACTAACCTAAAAATAATTTAAATCAAGAATCATCCTTTGATAATATTGTCAACAATCAGAACACAATACGCATGCGTGAATTTTCAACGCCAGTTATGGTAACGCAAATGCGTGAATTTTTCTACGCCAGTTTAGGCAACGCTACGCAGATTAGAAATTTTTAATTTCCTTTATTCTGTGTTATTTAAATTCAAAAGTACTTCAGAATGAATCTGAAAGATGGATTAATTAACAATGTTTAATTTTAAATGCATAAAACATTAAGAAAATAAACAGAATCGTTTGAAATAATCGGCCGAAAAATGTTAATCCTAGCCTCATTACTGTTGGGAAAAAAGACTGAAGCCTTACTCATTTGGTGTTGGGGAAAATTAAAAGATTTTTTTGGTGGGAAAGTTAGTTTTTAATTAATAATTAAAATTCTAATTAAAAATTCAAAAAAAGTGACCACAGGTGCACATTCCCGACCTCTAAGGTATATATGTACCAAATTTGGAAGCTGTAGACCAAACGGTCTGGCCTGTAGAGCGCCAACACACACACACACACAATGAGCTTTATATAAGTAATAGACGCCTTTGGCGACCAGCCGGTTCGCCAGTATTACCGCTAGCTACAATTTTTCAATTAAATATTTTAAGTAACTGGTCTCTTAATAGATTCTCAAACAAAACATTTTTAATCTTCAAATTTTGATAGTCATACCAAATTTATACTGTTGTTTAGATCGTTTCGTTCAATTTACTATATATATTTTGCTAATTTGTTGTCATTTCCGGTAAAACTTTAACTTTAATTTAAAGTGGAAATGAGGAAATCGCAATTAATATAAAGATATTTTTTAATAAAACCAAGCGTTTCATTTTATTTATCATCTTTATTGTTATTTATTATTATTATTATTATTGAATATGAGTATTGCAAACAGAATTGCTCGGTATTTAAGTCTTATGTGAACTACAAAATATTTTTCTTAATTTATGTAATATCTCAAAGAATAATTGAACAAAAATTTCTCAGATTCAGCATAAAATTCAGTTTTTAGTTTTGCTTTCAAAAGGATTGAAATGAAATCAATAATAATATTTTGTTCCGGCCTATAAATATATTTCAAAAATTATGAAGTCTAAATTTAATCCAGTAAGGTATCATATTCTGAGAGATATTTTGGACACACCAAATTTTAAATAAATGAATGAATGTTTCTATTTTCCACGATCAACTAAGACTTATTTATGAAGTTTTGAATGTTAAAAATTTAGAAAAACTCAACATTTTCATTATCTTAGACCAATTAATTTTGAGAAACCTGCGCGCTGATTGGCGTATTTTCTTTGAAACGATCGATGGAAAATGTAAAATTATCCTTTTTTTATTGAATAGTGATATTCAAATTTTCATACATCAGGCAGCTTAAGTGATTGATTTAGTTGATTGGAAATTAACTCTATTTATTTAAAATATTAGTGTTTCAAGAACATTTTGATAATCGTAATTTCCACAGCAGAAGCTTTATGTAAAATCAAAAATTCGTTATTTATTAGAGCATTTATTGAATCAAGTTACATAAAATATAATCATTCTCCATTTAGACCATTTTAGCAGATCTGTGTCTTACTAAAGGTTTAAAAATTAGCTGTATGGCCCTGATTGGAATTTATATCCTGTTCATATTAAACAAAACTTGCCTTAAAATAAAACTGATTTATTGGATTAATAATATAGAGAGTGTAAAAGATCATAAAATAATTTTTCTTGAATTTATTTTTTAGGAAAAATAATATTTCTTATTTGTTTTATTTCCTACAGACATTTCATTTCCGAAAATAATATTTTTGCAGATATCATTTCCAAAAAGATTTAATTGGAGCTTTAATCAATGTGATGGCAACACTTAGAAAAAAGCTAATTTTTTTTCCCATGAATGCAAAACGTGCTCGTGCAGCTTAAATTTCATTTTTATTTTGCACGAAAAAAATTGTTGAAAAATATAGTTAAAATATTTATTTAAAAATTCATTAAAAATGGAAATTTAATTTTAAGGTTCAAATATTGATATCATTTAAAAGATAAATTTTTGATCTTTAACTTCATGCAAAAATCGTTTTTGTGCGGTAATATTTTCGGAAGTTATAGCAGAAACACGCCAAAATTTCACTTAATTTTTAAATAAATACAATTCTAATTAAAAATTCGAAAAAATAACCCCCAGGTGCACATTCCCGGCCTCCAAGGTATACACGTGCCAAATGTGGTAGCTGTAGGTTGAATAGTCTGGCCTGTAGAGCGCCAACACACACATACACACATTGAGCTTTATTATAAGTATAGATAGATGAAGTAAGATTTCGTTTAATAGTAAGTTTGTCTGCATTTTATTTTTGTTGACACACGAACGCAACACTATTAGTTCTGCTAATAATAAAGTTAAATATCTGTGCGTGTGTTGCTGCTCCTTTGATTAAATCTTTTGACCTACAATTACTAAAGTTGGTACAGGCATCTCGGAGCACTTTTCTAAAATAAATTTAGTTAGAATTGTATTACTTAAAAATTAAGCTGAAATTTGTAGTTTTCTTCTAATAACTTCAAAAAATATTATTGTTAAAAAAAATTTCAAACTTTTTCAAAGTTCAAAAAAAAATGTCTCTGTAACGATACCAATTTAATAATCGGGCAATATTTTCCAAAATTTTGGAAATTAAAAAAAATGGGGGGGTAATCTTCAATAATTATATGCATTGTTGCCCTGAAACTCATACTGTTTTCGCATTTCATCAAATAGTTGATTTTGATTTTTTTTACATTGTTGAAAGGCAATGAAAAAAGATTCTGCTTAACTTCTATATTATTTACAAGACGAGAAAAAGGTTGAAATTATAATAAAACAAAATTTAGAAGATAGATGAATCGCAATCATATTTTTAATAGCTCCATAATGTCGTTGAACTCATCTGCATTAGAAAGATACATGTATACAATCAAGTTAATATAAGTAAGATAGTTAAAAAAACACGGCTTTAATATTTGATAATATGGTAGAATCATGAGCATGAAAATTTATCTCGAAGGTTTAAGAGGGATTAAATATAACCAATATCCATCGCGAACCAGCTATCCACTAAATGCGATTGTCTCTACTACTATTAAAGGTGAATGTCTATGTTTTTTGTATTGATGTTCAACAGGCCAGACCGTTTGACCTATGACTATACAATTTGGTATATGTATACCTTGTAGGTGATGGGAGGGTGAACATCGGAACGAATCGGAATTTCCAACCATGGATTACTTTGTTGTTCTGAAATTGAAATCGTTTTCATAGTTTCATCAGATATTTAATTACTTGATTTTCTTCCATTATTAAAAATTAAAAATGGAGGATTTTGTTTAATATCTGAGTAATTTACAAGACAGAAAAAAATAAAATAAAGCAAAATTATAAGGTCTGGAAATTTAGAATAAAAGTGAACTGGGTGTTTTCGCTTTTAACAGAGCTTTGATGTTATGGGACTGTCTCATTAGAGAGGTCTTAGTTAATAAACAAAAATTAACTAAGACAGTTAAAATAGCAGGGCGTTAATTTCGATTAATTGGCGGAAACATGGTCATGAAATTATATCTAAACGATTTATATGAAATCAAATATAATCAATATTCCCGGCAAGTCAACTGATCGCTTGAAATGATTAAAATGCATTAAAAATTGATGAAATCGGATTAATGTTTTTGGCTGAAGGAAAACAGTTTAAATTTAATCGACATTGAAATACATTGGTAAAAGCCATGAAAAAAAATTTTTTTTTCAATAGCGAGAAATTGTCTTTTTATTTTAAATTAAAAATTAATTATATTTTAAATATTAAAATTTATAAAATGGGAGAAAATTTCAGAAAAAAATGCCCTGCAATTAGATTGGCATAAATGAAAAAACATTTTTTTAAATTTTAATGCGGTTTAAAGATCTAATTTGTATACATTATTTTCGAATATTACGGGGGGGGGATAAAATTTGTTTATTTTTTTTTTAATTATAATGGCAATATAAATTTTTACAAGTCGCATCAAAATGCACAATTTTACTTCTAAAGTATATCTGTCAAATAACCTGGCATACCTAGATCCTGGCATATATGTTGGTAACTATATGGCTAACAGTCTTTCCTGTAAAGCTCCAACTCACACACATGCATACGCATAGTACTATGAAAACGTAGCGGTATAAGACGGGTTTATTTATTATTATTATTTTTTGATCGATAAAAGCCAATTGAAAAATGCAATTTTGGCACCAAGGATACATATCAAATACTATTTATCTAAGTAGTTGCGATTTTGTGTTATCGCCTTTACATGCATGCAAAGCACAGACCGACAAATAATCAGCCCTTTGATAGATTTAGTTTAAAATCTGAAACGAATCTATACATTAGGTACTTAAAACTGTGAAATAGATTTTATTTTTCTAACTCTTTGCGTTTTGTAATTATCTTGTTCTTATTTTTATACAGATTATCACACATACGTTATGTGATTTAAAATTTGATAGAAATCTATAAATTTACTGTTGACCACATACCAGATTTCATCCATCTAGATCATCTTTTGAGTTATCGGTGTTCGCATACAGACATAATTCCAAACATTCATATCTTGGACACAGGAAAATTTAAAACACGGAAATTCGTTAAAATCTCTCTATATATATGTGTGTAATAATTTCTAATTAATTTCCTAATAACTCAAATCTTGGCTTCATTATAACCTTAATCTCTGGGTAGAGCGAGCTATTCATTTTTTCCACAGAAACGAATTGCCGAGTTATCAATTTCCTTCCCTTCTAAATTGAAATAAGTTCCGAATATTCATTCCGCTATTTGTTGTCGTTAGAAGAAACGTGCGATTTTTGGAATATTTTTTTATAACTAATCTGAGATTTTTTGAGATGATGAGCGGTGAATGAGCGATAATGAGCGGCGAAATTTAGAAGAGAGGGACATTGAAGATTTTGTAGCGAACTTAACATGTAAATTTGCATGATAATGGATATTTCTATCATACTGTTTTTTGAATTATTTTATATTATATATTTATATTAGGATTTTTTAAAACATTTTTCCTTTAATCTAGACCAGGAATTATATCACCCTGATTTATTTCACAAAGAAAGAAAAAAATCATGCAAAGAAGGGTTAAAGAATTATTCACTTGTATCTTCAAATCATGTGTCACACACACACATACGCACGCACTATAAAAATTACAAAGTGCGTACACTTTGTTAAAAATAACATTTTTTTGCAAAAATTAGGGAAATTAAACATTAGAGATATGATAAATAACAATATAGGAATTATCTTCAAATAAAATAACTAACAATAGAGAAGTGTAATTAATATCAGAAAATAAGTATAGATGCAAAATGAAAAGAACAAATTTTACAAAGCTTTTACGGTTTTATCGCCAATAGTTTCTTAGGAAACATCTTGCAATGATTTCGCGCCCGAGCCATCAAATCGACAAGATCCGCCACTGACTTCTATTTTTAGCTCATATCCTAGCCAGTGGTGTAGATGTAAACAGCGCCGGAACGATCTGACCTGGGTGGTATTGCTGGGGGAGGGTGGTTACGAGAGTAATCTGGAGAGTGAGCAGGGAATCCTTTCAAATGCTTTTTTTTCCCCCTTGCGTTTAAATTGAATAAATTTTTTTATACGTGTATTGAAACCATAAAAGAATAAAATGTCAGCAACGAAACATTGCTAATTTTGAAGTTTTTTTTTTTTTTTATCAAACATTAAAATAATGTGTATTGTACACAAAACATTAAGATAATAAAATTGTTAAAGATTTTTTTTAAGTTACTTATTTCGAGGTGTACTAAAGTTAAAAAAAAAATCAACGTAAAATCATAACATGGTAAGTAATATAAAAAAATATATCCAGGATCAGCTAATACTCTGCGCGTTGCTGCCGAAGAAGAATTAATTTTGGATATATCGTTTTAAATTTGAAATAACTATCTTGTTTAATTAGGAATGATAGAAAAGATGATACTTATTTTCTTGTCGGCAATGAATACATTCACTGAGATTGAATGATATATAAAGGAAAAGTATAAATTATATTTATTCAATATTTTTAACATTATTATTCAAATATACTTTAGGATAGACAATATATATATATATATATATATTTCCTGGCTGCCCGAATTGTGGGCAATTAACATACAACTGGCCATGTGAAAAACACGGATTTTCTAGATTTAAAACAGTAAGTTGCCAAAGATTTATCGCAATCTTGCCGCGCACAAAATGCGAACAAGCAAAAATTCATTTTTATATATTAGATATAGGAATTGTGCTATGCCTATAACCTTCGTGCATGTGCAAGTAATAAGTTGGCAAAATTTTATCGCAATCGCATGAATGGTACGGCAGCGCTTAAAATGCGAGCAAATAAAAATTCATTTTTATATATAAGATTTCAGAATCAAGACATAAGATATGTTTATATATTTGTAATCTTAATTATATTTATTTCCCTCCCATTATGGCCTGAGAGTTATATATTGCTTTCATTAATTCAATTAATTATATTATTAAATTATTAATTTAATAATAAGATTAATTAATCATATTTTCAAAAGTAGGGATTAGAGAAAAATTATACTGTTTTAAAGTTGTATCATAAAAATTTTAAGCTTTTTTTTTCTTGTAAAAAATGATAATAAAAGTGCCGAAACAAATTCGACGACATTCCGATTTCAATATGATCCTAGCGAAAGATTAGTGAACAACAAGAGTAAGAATTCAGAAAAATTTACAACAAGGCTATTCCATAAGAACATGTTATGTAGCTATTTAATTTATTTAGACATCGATCAATTTCTGCCATACTTTCACATATTAGCATCGATTCCAAAAAAAATATCAAATGGTGTATTTGAAAATTTGTTCAAATCCTAGGCATTTAATTAATATAATAATAAGATTAATATAATAAAAACCTGATTCGAGTTTGAGTTGCTAAGTTCGGGATATCTAAAATGTTTTTTGTCCCACGGGGGGCGCCTCGTAATTGATGATGAGAAGCCTCCGGTATGATAGTTGGTTCTCGCCACTTCTATGTGCACGCGAAAACGCGAAACCTGGTTTCTCCCATCGATGACGGGGCGCACTTCCTTAGGGAAGGGTTATACCGTAACCGGTGATTCCCGCTAGTGTTGCTTTTGCTGCGGTCCTGTACGGTCATTCAAGTTTTTCCGCGTGCCTTCCGGCGATTCGGAGTAGTTAATTTGTGATTATCCGAAATGCTTATGAAGAGGGGAATGAAAAAAACAACCATGTTGTTCTGCACGAATCTAATTGCGATTTTTCCCCTGAACGTGCAAAATAAATAATTTCTTTGAATGCGTAACTCATATCTTATGTAATAAACCAGCTGTCCCGAACTTTTAAATACTGTGATATACTATTTTGAAAACAAATCTATAGCAACCTGCTTCAAATCGGTAAAATATTTAAAAAAAAAAAAAAAAAAAAAAAAAAAAAAAAACCAACGGCATACGTTTTTTTAATGGTTTTATGAACAAAAAAAAAAAAAAAAAAAAACAAAAAAAAACACCTTTGCTATGAAAAAAAAACAACTCATTTTTGAATGTAATAAATGTTTATACAAATGATAGCGAAACCGCTTTAACCCTTTCCACTCGTATGGTGACTGTCACTCACCTTTCAAGACGGTGTATCATTTTGGCGTTTTATTTATGTATTTATTTAATTTTGATAGTTAAACGTACCTACAGAGTAGTAAGAAGATGTAAATTACTTAAACCGAAGAATTCAACTTAAAACAATTATATATATTTATTTTTGGAGCAATGGACGTCTTTGCATTAGGTGAATAATTATGCATCGAATGACCTTTCCGAGCGCAAAGGTTTAATATTAATGCGTATGCAAACCGAATTAAACATTCAATGACAAATTAATATTTGTTCCCCTAGCCTTCCGAGTCAGAAAGGTTTGAAAAGTACTGATTTATCAAAATATCGAAATGGAATTTTCTGACAATGATGATGCTTTACATTTCATATGAAAGACACCTGAACTATTCAATGTTTATATGTTTTTTTTTCTTTTTTACTTCCTTGTATGCGTACTATAGAGAAAGTATAGTAATCGTCAAAAAATTCGAACAAGAGATTTTGATGGATCTCCAAATTTTTGACATTCTTGAGTTCGAAAAAATACATTTTTAGAAAATGTCCGTCCGTCTGTCTGTGACGAAAATAACTTTAAAAACACTTTCAGTTAGACGTATGACATTTGGTATACGGCTTTTACACCAAATTTGCAGATTTCTATCAAATTTTGAGTAAAATTTCTTCAGAGAAAATTTGTCTGATCAAAGGTTAACGCGATAATTACAAAACGAAGAGAGCTAGATAGATAAAATTTGGCACACAGATTTAACATCTATAATGTAAACATCTGTCAAATTTTGAACCAGAATCAACTTCGGATTCACTGTCTGTCGGTCTGTACTTTCAGAACATGTAAACGCGTTCATTCGAAAACGCAGTGACTTAAATGTATCAAATTTTTTATATGACTTTATAAACTACAAGTGCTTATGTCAAATTTTGGTTTCAATCGGCTGAGAAAACGTGTTTGAAACACAAATTCGATTTTTTGGCTGCCAGGGATTAATCGCCAAATAACACGCCAATGATGACACGATAGAGCATAGGTTCCCAAAGTGGTCCAAGTGGACCCCCAGGGGTCCATAGGAGACGACACGGGGGCCACGTTGACGTGAAAAGAAAACAGGGGTTCACAAGTTGTAAGTGGGGGTCCACGAAAAATTTTAAGGTTTACATAATAAAGAACAAAAATTTTGCAGTTACAAGGGGACAGCCTTGTAATAAAAATAAAACAATAACAATAAACAAACAATAACAAAAATAAACAATATTAACTGCCGTTTAATAAAAACAAAGGGTATAATTTCGGCTTTTCTTGGTAAATTGAAATTAATGAAGCAAAATATTAGTCGACGCGAATTCTCCCAGTTTCCGCACTTGTCACAGATAGAATGTCTTAATGAGGATATTCAGACATACGCTCAACATTTAAATATCCTGCATGATGACTTCAAAAATAGATTTGAAGATATTCTGACGACGAAAATACCGCCATGGATCATAACCCCATTTAATGAAACGGAAGAGGCGAATGTGGTATTACAAGAGGAGCTACTTGAGCTCAGCACCAACGAGGAACTGAAGGTGAAATTTAAAAAAGGCTATCAAACATTTCGGCTGCAGGCAGAAATCCTCGAAAAATATCCTGGGCTGTGGGAAATTGAGATAAAATTTTTGATAGCGTTTCCCTCGTCATATCTTGTCGAAAGAAGTTTTAGTGCCGTTACCAACCTGTTAACAAAAAAAAAAAAAAAAAAAAAAAAAGGAGCAGATTGAAAATCACAGAATGAGGAGATTTGAGATTACTTCGTACAAAACTGAAGCCAAATATTGATAATTTGCTGTCAATTCATCAAGTACATCCGTCTCATTAAAAGTATGACTATTTTTTATTGTTTATTTACATTTCAGAGTTCATTGTTGATTTTTTGTAATAATAAATGTTTATAATTTTGTATAACCACAAGTATTATTTTAATACATAGGACACAAGAAAATGTGCTACTTTTTTTTTTCTTCTTAACACCCCCAATTTAGGGCGATATTTTTTAGGAGTTTTGGGAATACAGTAGAAATGTAGCAGCAGGGGGTCTAACGAAAATAGTAAAACTTTGAAAGTGGTTTACGAGAAAAAAAAGTTTGGGAACCTCTGTGATAGAGTCAGTAAAAATGATAAATTCACGCCAAATGTTACTATTTCATAACTATTGTACGCCAATGCCATGCAAGGCGTATTTATTAAAGAGTATGTGAGAATGTTTTGGAGAGATTATTTCCGCTGGTTTCGGATTAGGAAAGTCTCAAGCAGATGCGAAGGAAAAGAAAATATTTTTAATGTGACTTTGAAGTTTTTAAAGAATGTTTCAAAGTTGTTGCAGTTGTAGGCTGTTGCCCTTGACATCTTGCCTTCTCTAATACTCTAATGGATAATTCTGCCGCATCTCTTACCATAAATAACTTCAACACTTCATTTCCTTTTTGTTCGATCCATTTGATAGATTAATTTCCAGTATTGGCAAGTGTTAACTTATAACAACAATTTCGAATTTTTTTTTTCCCTTCATCAATCCATAATTCATTTTTCATAGCACTTTCTTTATATTTCTATTAATAATAAACATGAATGTATGTATGTGTGTGTGTTTGTGTTAGTGCTCTACATGCCAAACTGTTTTACTTACAGCTACCAAATATGACGCACATGTATACTTTGGAGGATAAAAATGTGCACCTAGATAAGAATTTTTTTCAAAGAAAAAATAGTTTTAATTAATTTTAAATTAATTTGAATTTTGACCTTTTTTTCGAATAATTTCCGAAAATATTATATAAAAATCATCTTTAAAACAATAATCCAGTTCAACTTAAAATAAAAAAAAAAATGTCTTCTTAGTAAACCCAATTTAATAATTATGCGAACTTTTTTTGAATTTTGGTAATTTAATATATATATATGGCTATACAATATCCTTACCATTACTTTTAATATAAACATTCTTACCATTATTTGTAATAAAATCGTATTGTTTATATTTTGTGTTTTATACTTAATACTATATTTAATCATTTATGTTATATATATATATATATATATATGAATCGCGGTCAAAAGACGAGGACAGCACTTGAGATGGCACCCTCTGTCCGAACTTCTACACCACACCAACGGAAGGGCTTTTGGCTCTGACGGATTTAACATGCACCAGACCCGCTTACACGACGGTTTTTCGGTGGAATCGGGTCTCGAACCTGAAACCCTCAGGTTCCGAAACCGAGACATCAGACCACCGCGACCCGCTACACAGTTTAGGGCCAAGGAATGACAAGACGAAAATAAATAAAATCTTTCAGCAGTTTTTGAAATTTGCAAATAAAGAAATGCAATTCTTCAAAAAAAAAAAAAAATTTCGTTCTAAGTAACTCCACTTCTAAACAGTATAGTAAACAGCATTAAGTTTCTACTAAAGTTCTGGTAAGTATTACTTGAGACAGTTTCGCTGCAAAACGGAAATACATACCGAGATACGGGTTAATGATCCAAGATACATTAGACTCGATAAAATCTAAATTTTATATCTTTTTTAATGCCCTTTTTTGAAAAATGTTATGTTTGCTTTACTTCAAATATTTCATGTTTAAAAATCATATGTGATTTTTAAGCAGTATTTAAATAGACATTAAAAGGGTATTTAAAAAGGTATTAAAAATATTTTTAAATCTTAATTCTCCCCTTTCTTCTCCCAACATTAACATGAATATGATAATGCAGGGTGTCCCACAAGGTGTAAAGCGTCTAATATTTACAGATTCGGATAGAACACGTCAAGACGAGTATTTTGATGTATAACATGTGGGGTTCCCTAATATCCTAATATAGCGTCATAGTTTAATTAAGTTGCGAAGCTTGTATTTAAAAACTTCAAGAAATAAAAAAGACAATATATATATATATATATATATATATTTATATATATATATATATTGAGAACTTTCAATACAACCGATTTTAGAAATGTCGACCGTTCGAACAAACGACGAGGCGAAATCTGGAATTGGAGCTCGCAATTGTTTTCTGTAAAACATTTATTCCAATTTCCTTGACCTCGGTTTCAGTTGCTGCTCTCAAGTCGTCCAGTGGTGAGAGATGTGTGATATACACAGTGTCTTTCAGAAGTCTCCATAACAAAAGTCGCTCGGGTTAAGATCCAGAGTGTAAAGTGGCAACTCTATAGCACTGCCAGTTTTCATAATTGAATCCAACCCGATCAGTCTATCATGAAAATGTTCCGTTAAGAGATCGGAGTTTCGTCGAGTTCAGTGAGGCGTAGCACCATCTTGCATAAACTAATAAACGCTTATCTGGTCTATGCCATGCAAGAATTTGAATTATTACTCGTATTGCGAATATTTACTCATTTCAGAACTACAACGATTACGTACAGTACACAGCAATTTCTCAGCGAGTAACTCTCGACTTATTCTCATCAAACCTGTTTTCTTGACTAATATACCAAGGCGGGAATTTGCATATTCATTTGCAGACGCACTTTTCCTCTCATCTGTTGCCACAAATTTGCATAGTCACCTAGAGAAGCTTCTATGTTCTGCAATAGTCGTATGCATCGTAATTTGGAATACAAACTGTCGGATTTGTAATTAACGTTCTTCGTGTAATTAGACTATGAAGCTATATTCGGGAACCCCACATGTTATACATCAAAATACTCGTTTTGTTCTATCCGAATCGCTAAATATTAGACGCTGCAAACCTTGTAATATTTAATTCAAAATCAACGAGTTGATATTTGAAACTTTACATTGGTTTGTTACTTAGAATTCTTACAAGAATGATTCTATATATGATGAAATTGAGCTTCAAATTGGAATAAAAAATACGAGCCACTGCGGCTCATATTTTTGATAAAGAAAAATATGTTCAATGCATAATTTACAAAACTTACGCAATAAACAAGCAGTGTATCATTTATTTACGTTAACCGTAATTCTGATGCAAATTGACTTTTATGTTAATTGTTTAAATAATTTTACCTTTATCGATATGTAAATTAACTGGTATCATTTACTAGCGATTCAAGTCAGCGATTTTAAGCCGAGAGAGCGTCTCTTGTTTTTCAGTAGCTCCATCTAGAGCCAAGAGTACGTCTAAGCTACTCATGCGTCACAACCTTTTTTACGGGCGGACTTCATTCATTCACCCACAGATCGAAACACACACGTTCGCTTGCACAACCCCTTTTTACAGGGGTGTTCATTCACACACCTCACAGACAAAACACAGTGAAGGGAACAATCATGCCCGAACCAGGACGCCCAGATTACGGGGATGACCCGCTAACCCTAGGCCAGGTCGCCGGCTATTATGTTACTAATAACAATTAACAAATGCTTTATGCACTTTAATTAATAAAAGAATGGTAAAGAGAAAATAATCCTAATTTTGTTGTTATTGTTACAATTTCTATCATATATTTACAAACATATGGGTATACAGGGTGTCTCAAGAATCTTGACCGCGACTTTTATTCCTTAAATATTGATCATAGACATATACTGTAAAATACAAAATCGTGTAAAAAAAGGTGCAAAATATTATGTAATCGATTAAAATTTTTAAGGGATTAAACTTCAAATATATATATAATTTAAATTTTTAAACGGACCCTGTAAAAAAATTCCCAATGAGTAAAATGTGTTTCATTCAAAAAGTTGAAGAGTCAATCACAAATTAAAATGCAAATGTTTACAACGTCAGTGTAGATGACGCGACGCAGGAATGCATCATCTATATCTATACTTATAATAAAGCCCAATGTGTGTGTGTGTGTGTTGACGCTCTACAGGCCAGACCATTCAACTTACAGCTACCAAATTTGGCACGTGTATACCTTGGAGGCCGGGAATGTGCACCTAGGGGTTATTTTTTCGAATTTTTAATTAGAATTTTATTTATTTAAAAATAAAGCGAAATTTTGGAGTGTTTCTGCAATAACTGCCAAAAATATTACCGCACAAAAACGATTTTTACATGAATTTAAAGATAAAAAAATTATCTTTTAAATGATACTACTGTTTTAATCTTAAAATTAAATTTCTATTTTTAATGAATTTTTAAATAAATATTTTAACTATGTTTTTCAATAATTTTTTTCGTCAAAAATAAAAATGAGGATTAAGCACGTTTCGCATTCATGAGAAAAAAATAGCTTTTTTCAAAGTGTTGCCATCACATTGATTAAAGCTCCAATTAAAAATAAATTAAATCTTTTTGAAAATGAAATCTGCAAAAATATTATTTTCGGAAATGAAATGTCTGTAGGAAATGAAACAAATATGAAATATTATTTTTTCTAAAAAATAAATTCAAGAAAAATTATTTTATGATCTTTTACACTCTCTATATTATTAATCCAATAAATCAGTTTTATTTTAAGGCAAGTTTTGTTTAATATGAACAGGATATCCATTCAAATCAGGGCCACACAGCTAATTTGTAAACCTTTAGTAAGACACAGATCTGCTAAAATGGTCTAAATGGAAAATGATTATATTTTATGTAACTTGATTCAATAAATGTTCTAATTCATAAAGAATTTTTGATTTTACATAAAGCTTCTGCTGTGGAAATTACGATTATCAAAATGTTCTTGAAACACTAATATTTAAAAAAAAAAGAGTTAATTTCCAATCAACTAAATCAATCACTTAAACTGCCTGATTTATGAAAATTCGAATATCACTATTCAATAAAAAAAGGATAATTTTACATTTTCCATCGATCGTTTCAAAGAAAATACAACAATCAGCTCGCAGGTTTCTCAAGATTAATTGGTATAAGATTATGAAAGTGTTGAGTTTTTCTAAATTTTTAACATTCAAAACTTCATAAATAAATCTTAGGTGATCGTGGAAAATAGAAACATTCATTCATTTATTTAAAATTTGGTGTGTCCAGAATATTTCTCAGAATATGATACCTTACTGCATTAAATTTAGACTTCATAATTTTTGAAATATATTTATAGGCCGGAACAAAATATTATTATTTATTTCATTTGAATTCTTTTGAAAGCAAAACTAAAAACTGAATTTTAGGCTGAAACAGAGAAGTTTTTGTTGAATTATTCTTTGAGATATTACGTAAATTATGAAAAATATTTTGTAGTTCACATAAGACTTAAATACCGACCGATTCTGTTTGCAATACTCATATTCAATAATAATAATAATAAATAAATAACAATAAAGATGATAAATAAAATAAAATGCTTGGTTTTATTAAAAAATATCTTTATATTAATTGCAATTTCATCATTTCCACTTTAAATTAAAGTTGAAGTTCTACCGGAAATGACAACAAATTAGCAAAATATATATAGTAAATTGAACGAAATTTAAGTTTGTAAAATTTAAGTTAAATACAACAGTATAAGTTTGGTATGACTATCAAAATTTGAATATTAAAAATGTTTTGTTTGAGAATCTATTAAGAGACCAGTTACTTAAAATATTTAATTGAAAAATTGTAGCAAGCGGTAATACTGGCGAACCGGCTGGTCGCCAAAGGCGGCTAGTAAGGAAATAAAATATGCTTCCTGAAAAATACTTTACAATTTTATATCATGAATTACAGAATATAACTTAAAAATAGCACAGTCAATTAACTTTTAAAAACTTATGTAACCTTTAAGTTATTATTTCTTAAAATTTTTAATACTTCTGAACCAATAAATAGGAAAATTATTATTTATTCAATCATTACTTTCTTTGTTAATTTGTGTATGATCCCTAAAAACACGAACATTCGACACGCTTTTTCCTCTTTTCGAATTCATATCCAGGCACCAAAAAGTGGTTTAAGTCAGAATTTATGTAGTTTCATATCTTTGAGACTTTTTGTGATAAATTGCTAAAATTTTGTACATGGCCTTATTAGAGGATGGGGCGCACATTTCACTCGTTGGCAATTTTTTTGTATGGGGTCAGCAAAACATTTAAATTTTGTATTTTTTGAAGTTTAATCCTCTAAAAATTTTAGTCGATTACATAACATTTTACACCTTGTTTTACGCAACTTTGTATTTTACAGTATATGTCTATGATTAATATTTAAGGAATAAAAGCAGCAGTCAAGGTTTTTGAGACACACTGTATGTAGTTTATACCTGATACTGATATTATCAAAAAAAACGAAACCCGCTTTGCGACTAATAAGCTATTTTTGTGAATATTCTGGAGTCATAGACACATCATCAGAAGGATGGATTTGGAAGGAAATAGATGATGTGTTTGAAATAAAAAAATTGACGGGAGTGCATGGCGAAAACGCGAAAACTAGGTGCTAATCCAAAGTTATTAGAAGTTTTTGAAGAACTGTCGAATGCGAACTTACGAATTACAATTATATTCATATCAATTATATAATTTTAATTAAAAATATGTAAGAATTATAAAATAAACTTTTTCTTAAATAAAAATTAAATAGTTATTTCACACATAATTTTTCATTATTAAATCTTACTGGAAGGGGTTAAGCAAGTTTTAACTGAAAAGTCTTGAGAAATTATTAAAAAAAAAATCAATAAAATTAAATTTTTTTACGCATACTATGAATAGTTAAGTTAGAAAAAAGATAGTTATTATAAAAAATTCGTTTTTAAAAGTTATAAAAACTCAAATGTCACATTTGATATTATATCCATAATTAAATTCTCAGAAAGATAATAAATTAAACATCTGTATTAGCTCTGAAATAATAATCTATTAACATAAATACTAAAATTTTAAGTAAAATATATCAAATATACTAAAATGTTGTGTATTGCTTTTTGCACATAATAAAGACAAAGACAAACATCTCTTGGTTGTCAAATTTATTAGTTTCTATTAGTCAGAAGCACAAATGTAACAAAATAAAAATAAACATCTCAGATTTAAGTAGTTTCGATTCTTCAAAGACAAAATAAATATTTTGCTAAAATAGAGCACTTTGTAGTGAATAGTGCATTTTGATTATCAGTTTCGAAAATCAAAGTTACTCTTCTGTTAAGCAAGTGGTGAAAAAAAAAAAAAAAAAAAAAGACAGATGCATAATTTATGTTGCCACATGTAACAAATTGCCATTGAATTTGTATATCCAAAATTAAAACAAAATCCAATGCTGCTCATATGTAACTAATTCCAAGACAGAATCAAAAAGGTAATTGTATATTTAATAACAAGTTTTAAAAAAAGATTCTTTTAAATATTTGATCATATTTTCAAACCAAACTGTTAACCCACAAGAAATAACTATATCATAAATATAATTCTTTCTTAAAACTATACAAGAACAAGCAATCATAAAAGTACAAAGAGGAATTACCGTACTACATATTTTTTCAAAAATCTAGTTTTATATTAAATTTTAAATATAGTAAGTATAGTATTATTATATATTATGTAAGTATAGTATGTATAGTATTATTATATGTAAGTATAGTATTATTATATTATATGTAAATTAAGTATAGTATTTTAAATATAGTAAATTTTAAATATATCATCCGTATGAAATTAGAAACTGGATAATGTTAGTAGCAGATGTGAAACTGATGAGTGCAGAACCAATGTGTCAGTTATTTCACAAGTATATTTTATTACAAAAATTGTATATTTATTACAATAATAAATATAACAATTATATTTTAAATTGCGAAAAAATTCTGAATAACTTGAATAAATCAGGATTTTTTAAACTTTTTACCACTTTCAACCCATTTAGTTGCCAAAATATTTCACAACTCGAATATTTGCAATTTCAAATATAAAAATAAACCAGAAAACAAAATGGGATTAACATTAAACATGAATCTATAACAAACAAACAAACAAAAAAAAAAGGTAAGCCAATACACTTATTTTTTAAAATTTCAATAGAATTTTAGATATCAAATAATATTTTGAATTGTTATTTTCACTTAATATTGATAATTTGAATCAAATAAAATTCAAAATTCATGCATTTGAATCCCACGAGATTAGGATTCGAATTTAAGAAGCCCTGGCATATAAAATATCTAAATAATGTCTTCCATCTCGGTTAACATAGTAATCAAAATGAAAATGGGAACACGATTTTTGAGAATATTTAGTATATAGTTTTATAATATACACTTTCAATTCATGAAATCAATATACAAAAACTAAAGTGTACAATTTTTTTTTTACTTGTATTAGATTTAAAATGTATAATGAAATATAAGGAATCACTTTACCAAATCCGTTATTTATTGTTTATATCGAAAGGTACAATCAAATTTATGTGGCATAAATAATTAGACTTGTTAATCACATTATATAAGAAATTCCAATGAGAAAAATGTACTTATATATCTATAAATTAAATCAACCACTTATTACTTTTTGTGTTTGTAGTAAGGGAAAAAATCTAAAGATTCAATTTAACACAATTTCAAATTAAATGCAATCTGAATTATAAATATTCTACATTATATTCTAATATAACAGAGACACAAAGTAGTACCTTGTATGAATAATTGTTAAAAGAAGTCATGTTTGTGTAAAATAAATTGATATAAGAATATTACATATAAATATTCAGTATAGTGCAATTTCTTTAAAGGAATATTCACACAATGCATGACAATCTTTTATTTTTGTATAGGTTATAAGAGCCAATTATTTTCAAAATTTAAGGGGGAAAGAGGAAATATCTATACTAAATATAAAATCAATTTTTTGGCATTAAATAAATGTGCAGTAGTTAATTACACAAATAGTAATGAATGTATTTTATATGTATAAATAGAAAACATTTTATAATAGCATTACAAACAAGCTCAATACATGATAGAAGTTTCTCTCAAAATTAAAATAAATTTATGTAATAAAATTTATGAAAGTTTGACATAGGAAACACAATGAAAAGCTTCAGTTTAAAACTTTGGCACTAGAAAGAATAAAGTATGTAAAAAAAAAATTATCACACTCTCAAAATTTGTTTTTACAGAGTCATGTTTTAATTTTTTTTTTAAAGTGTTACATTTTTGAAAGGAAAACTAGAAAGAATAAAATTTACTGTTGAATATAAGATTTCTTACACATTAGCTGATATTTTCTAATAAACTAGCATCATATTTATTCAGCCAAAATCAACATCAATATATTTTTATACAGCAAGAACATGCCTGGTCATTCAAAACTAAAAAATTTTCTAGATAACAGTATAATAATAATATTAATAAATGAAACAAGTAAAATGCATATAATGGGGAAATAAATCCAAGTATTACTTACACCACTAGTAAACATATCACAGAATTAGATAACATGTAATGGTAACTGTAAACATCACCGTACAAATTTAACATACATCCATAAGAACTTTGTACAAACATCAAATATATATTCAGGTAATATAAACAAATGTGAATCCAAGTTTACTTCATTATTATAACAAAAACTGATTTTAAAGATGAAGTAAATATTCCATAAAGCAGGAATGTTTATCATTTTTTAATGCATGCATGAAACGAAAATCCATTTTTAATTACTAGACTTTTTAAAGTTATATAAACATTTTTAAAAAGAAAAATACTTTACAAAGTCTGACAATATATACACACAAGTATTTTTTTCATAGAGTAAAAATAGAGCTTTTCCTAGTAGGTTAATATTTGTGAACAGATAAAAAAGATTCTTTTTGCCAATAGCTCTGAACAATTAGAGTTTTACTCTTCATGATATGAAGTAAAATAGCAGAATATGTTATAAAAGTTAAGACAGTTCCGAATTTCATAAAATTGCTACTAAGGGAATATAGGAACAAGGTATACGTCTGAAAAACATATATTGCCCTCATGCAAGAGATAAATAGTTTTGATTAATAAAAAATTGTATGATTTTTTTTGTTCAAAATATACATTTATATCTAAAAAATACACAATTTAAAATATATATAATATATTTTTTTTCAATTTTTGTGTATCAAGTTATTTGAAATATTTTCTAATGAAATTAACATATTGCAGAATTTTTTTATGTATATTTCTAAATGACTGTATAAAACTACAGGCAGAAAATCATTACACCATGAAATAAATGTATCTTAAAAATTAAAATATCATTTTTTAACAAATGGAATGAGAATAAAAACAGTTAAATAAGTTTTTACAACTTTTACAATTAAAGTAGATCTTCTTGTGACAATACTATATAGCAGATACTTTAGTAAAAAAAGGCTAAACTAGATTTAACTTCATGCAATGCATATCATATGATTAAGTGGTTTATAGCATTCAGCATGCATGTTCAACACTATCAGCATCATTTGATGATAGTTTTTATATATAAGACCATCAAGTATAATCTTTTACCAAATAATAGTTGCTATTTTCTTCGCCACTTCCATGCTTTGCTAATGGAATGCTGATTAATTGTAAAATTTGTAAAGAAATGGGAGAGTAGAAAGACAATTAAGAAACCATTTACCATTCATGCAAGTTGTAATTAACTAGAGACCACTCTCCACTGCTGTGGGTCATTTTACAATGACTGAAAGATAGAACAGCATAATCAGCTAATGCAATGCTATCAAACTTTGCCTTAGAGCTTTTAAGACAATGATTCCAATCATGCTTTAACATATCTTCATTTTTTTTGTGTGTATGTAATGTAGATATTTTATGAATATTATGTTTAAAAGAAAATTTAATAAAAAAATTATTATGAATGACCTAATAGACGATAACATATAAGAACATTCCAAAATTTTCTGTATCAAAGGAGATCTTAGGTATAAAATTTAAATTGTTAAGTTGATCCAAGTGGGAAAAAAAAAAAAAAAAAAGAAGCCCCTATGTCATTAATATTTAAATAAAAAGTAAATACATGGAGAATAATACAACCACTGAAAAATACTGAGAAATCAAATAAAAAAAATATTTTCTTCGTATTATTAAATGTTTATTTAAATTGATTGCAGTAATAGATTATAGGCAAATTAATTATATTTATTTAAACAAGCATATTTGCTTTATGATCAGAATCCTCATCATTTCATATTCTTGACTCTAGTTATTAAATTCTAAGTGATTTCTTTGCTTGAAAGAATTGAATTCAAAGTTTAAAAAAAAGAGCATGATATGAAGTTTGCTATTCTGATGATGAGAGTAAAAGAAATGCCTTTTTATTTCATAAGCTATTATAAATATTTCAAGTAAATATTGATTCCCCTCTACAACTTAAACCACAAACAAAAAAATGAATATTTCTTGATTATTATTTACATAATTATTTAAGGCTTTATTTACAAATACAAGTATAACAACTTGTTTCTTTCAGATTTAATAGAATATTGAAACAAAAGGACAATTTCCTATAACTTCTAAAGCAATCAAACCTTCTGATTTTAATCTTTTGATTGAAACTTGAATACATAAATGATTTGTGATTTATTATTATTTTAACCCATTGTAACAGTAGTGGCCATTTTAAGCTGTTAGTAAATTGGTGGAAAAAAAAAACATTCGGGTAACATTTAAAAAGGCCCTTTTCTTTTCACTAAAAGTAACAAACAGGATCATGATATCTTCACACTTGGGGGAAGGGAAGGCTTCTAAATGCTTTTTCAACTACTTGTCTCCATTTGACAGTGAGATATTTCCTTTTTTTTGAGATTAAATAGTGAATAAAATGATTAACAAATAGACTGCAATATGTTCAAATAAATATATAGCTATATTTGAGTTTGACACTAAAATTTTGAATACAGTTTACAGATAAAATACACTCACATAAAATATTGCCATATAAAAGTAATATACCACCATTATAATATACCAGGAAGCAACAAATTCATGATAAAAGAGAATAAAATCTCTTCTAAAATATCTAAAATGTATATCCTCATTATACCAATATTTTAATTCCAAAATTGTTCCCAGTAATACAGGCAAATTATACGAGGCCTGTAAGAACCATACCTTAAGCACCCATCTACAAAAGTAATCATTAGGATTAAAATATTCAAATTCCTACACAAGAAAGCTCTATAATACTCATTTTGGAATGTACTGTTTTTTCATTTTTTATTCTAAAATTTTAACTGAGTCAAAAATCAGTAGAATCTTCAAATGATTCATAGGTATTAAACAAATATATGCAGGATCAATTAATATTAAAAGTTTAAAAGTTCTCATCAATCCTCAGATTGTTCTTTAAAATATGAAACAAAAATTTTGATAAACCATTTGAATAGTCTGACAGATATGATTCAAAAATGAAACATTAATTTATGCAAGAAATTAGTGCCTTTAAAATAATATCAATGGGACATGTATATTTCTAAACAAATATTACAAAAATATTGAACTATACATGAGAGCACAATTTTTTAAAAGAAATGGTTTAATGTTATTGGCTTTAACAATAAAATACAATCTGTACAGAAAACAGACAGTACATCCCAATAAATAACATACATATTGATCACAGGAAGTATTTAGTAATCTTTCTAATAAAATAACTGTAACATTCTTCAAAGACCTTTATTCATTAAAACACTTTGCTCCCTTTTGAATATATACATATGTTTTAAGCATTCAAAATATTTAACTGGATAAAAATTTGAAGTTTTAGAACAGTGATGTCAAGAGAGTTAATTCTATACCAAAAATATTTTTATATGAATTTTTCAATTATTTTATAGAAAATTAGAATTACAAAATGTTATAATTCCTTTTGCAATCCATATTAATATAATTCTCAGTGATTAATGTGTTGATTGCTGTTGCTTCCTCCAGTTTACATTTATTTTCCTTTTTACTATTAATTTACAAATCTATGTAAATGTACACGTTATTTTCCCTATTCTTGTATGAAAGTAACCTTAAGAAACTTTCTTTAATATCCTAAAAATCTGTTGCATCCAGATAATGTCCATCAGGAAATTTTTGAATTAAATCAAATTATAGGATAAATGATAGAACCAGTAAACTAACCACTAAATAAAACCGTTAAATTAATGATAAATAAATAAAAAATATGCCATTAGGTTATATTCACAGCATATTATAACTGAATATTTGTAGCAGACATTACCTGAGTGCTAGTTTTAAGTTTACCTATCTTAAATGCATTATAAAAATAATGAGGAGGGAACTGTAATTTTCTTAAAACAACTTACTTTTTTTTATCACATAGTAATTCACTCCATAAAATAATTCTTATGTTTCATCTATTACCATTTTTCAAAAAATCCAATAAAAGAAACATAAGAATAATGCTACTATTTACAAAATTAGAATCTAAAGAAATCCAATTTTGTTTTCAACTAATTTATTTGGGAGGGGGTTGAAGAAAGTTAATTAATTCTTCATATTATTTTGTACAATTTGCTTTAAAAATATTTCTTATGAAATATTTATTCCTGTTAACACAACTGTTCTTCAACTTTCAATTGAAAATTAAACATTCATTATCAAACTAATTATATAGATATTCTATAATCTATCACTGAACAATATAATCTTTATAACCTCGAATGGTTTTTAGCTGTTTTTTCAAACCTTTTACAAATTCTAAGGGTTGCACCAATAGTGATATATCAAGACCAACAGCATTCAATCTATCTTGCACCTAGGGAAGACAGGAATAATATACTTATTATAAAAAACATTTTTATAAAACATTACATACAAAATTTAAAATTATACTTCTTTGTGTGCAGCAAATGAAAGAGAAACACTAATGGTTCAAAACTGTATTAAAAAGCTTTAAAACAATACAAAGAACTTTTCAGATTATTGATAATAGAATTAGATAATATGACAAGATTATCATTTCTAAGCCCACTTATGTTAGAATAATAGACCAATAAAATAATTACAAAGTACAGTTTATGAATTTGCTAAGTATAGAATATAATATAATAAAAAATAAAAACTTGGAAAATTTACTTTATATATCAATTGCAAAAACTTCAAAATAATTGACAGTTTTAAAGTAACAAAAAGAAATGAAAATTTCTTAAAGTCATTAAATGATACTTTTTAGGTAAAACTAAAAAAAATTTAAAATCCCAATATCCTAAAAAAATTATTAAACCCCCTAAAGAATAAAAGGGGAGGATTTTATTAATGCATTTTATGAATCAATTTTATAAATTTTTAAATATATAATTATAATAAATTATTATAAGCATATAAATAATTGTAAAAAACAAGTATCAAATTATTTTTTCATCCATTAATAAATACAGTTCTTAGAAGATCATTCACTAAATTCTGTTCAATATATAATTTAACATTATTTTCTACGAAATTTTTTAAGCAATTTAAAACAATGGACAAAAATTAAAGTGGGAAAACTTTGATACTATTTACCCAATATTTATAAAAATATTAATGCTGATTTAATAATTATTATAGCATTTAAAAATATTAATTACAATCTTTACTTTTGCTCTAGCTACACAATATTTCAATTCGCAACTTCTATTTTTATTTTTTTGTACCAACCCATTTAGAATTTTCATTCAAATTCATATTATTCTGATGGATGAATAAGATGATAATACTATATATATATATATATATATATATATATATATATACCATTATTCTCATTTATTTACAGGTAGCATAGCTATATCGACAAAGCATGTACAATACTTCCTTTATAATAAGAAGACTGGTTTTATCACTATATAATTTATTTTTTTTTTTGCATAATTTTACATGAACGGATTTCTGATCATGGAAAGCTTCAATGTCTGTCTGCAGCTGACACAAAAGGGCAAAACTATACACTTACACTAAATTTCAGTAACATCAATGGTGAATAAAAAATTTTATAATAGTTTCAAATAAGTTCATTAAATACAAAACAGTTAAAGATTCCTCCATAAAATTATAAATATAAATAATTATAACTAAAAAATCATTTCAACATATTAGAAATAGGCTAAAGATTCCATTATCAAATAAGCTATTTTATAACTTTTATTGGATGATAATTAATATCTGTTAAAGTGCATACATAATATTTACATAATTAATAAAAAAACCCCTCTAAATACTACCTCATTATCTTTAAAAAATAAATTCAATGGACGATGATTTATTTCTGTCAAAACCCAGTTGCAATAAGAATTGCCATCTAGACTAGATGCTTCTTCAGGTAAACCTTGCCGACAAGCTAATCCTCTACGTTTCACTTCTTTAATCTGAAAAATTGAATAATCAGCATTTATTAAATAAGCCTGAAAACAGTATAACAAGAACATTAAAAAAAAATCATGCACTCAGAGTAACTGCTGATTTTAGAGAAGAATAATGTATCTATTTATTCTTGTTTCAGTCAAATGTAGAAATAAAATATTTAATTTATATCAAAATGCATTTATTTAAATAAAAAAAAACTTGTTTGTTTACATTCTGAAAACTGTTTCATAGATCACTAGAAACATTTTTTTCATCGCTAATATTGCCAAAATGACAAATATTTTTTCTTTCTTTTTTCATTTGTAAATGTCCTTGTTCTTTCACTTGTAATGTAAAGTAAACTAACATTTCTGAAATATAAAATTAAGACAATTTTATCAAGAAACAGAATTTTTATTTAAGTTGATTTGCAACATTAATATAAGCAAATATCTTTTTAGAATGTACAATTATTAAATAGGATCGCAAGCCGAAGTTTAAAATGGATACAGTTTGCCTTCAAATAATTGAAAAAAATATTGGTTCTCAATATGTTTTTCATTGCATAAATATCAATGCAACAAATAATAAATAAAAAAAATTACTCTAAACTTGGAAAAAAACAACAACTTGTGCTTTTCTCATTGGAATTACAGAATAATTTGTTTCATTGGCTTTTGTTATAAAGATTTGACATTTGGGAATAAAGAGTGCAAACTCTTTTTCTTTAATATTGATAAAAGGAAAAATTCATCCTTGTTTCTAATTAAATACAATTAAAATTTGTATTTTCACCGCAGAAAGTAAAAATTTCCCTGAAATTGATAGTTGTATTTGAAATAAAATACAGTATGTTAAGAATATTTTGTTACTTAAAGTGATCCTTTTAACATAGAAGAAAATACATCAAATTATTTAATTACTATGCTTGACACAAAATTTTTATACCTCAGCAGTGCCACCTTCTCTAACAATACCCAAATCTTGTCCTTCATATTCACGTTTGATTGCAAATATTTTTCCATATGGAACTCTTCTGACAATAAATTCTACCTAAAATACACAAAATAGAGAAACAGAAAAATCAAAAGAATATATTAACAATCTTTCAAATAAAAAACGTTGAATATTATCTCTTAATAAAGAAAGAATTATTAAAAATGAATATGCAATGCATATTTCAGTTTGAGATGCAGAATTATGAGAGGAGAATCATTCATATAAATTAATATGTTTAACTAATCTATAAATTAACACTAAATCAAAATTTAGAAGACATGAACTCTCTTAACATTACCATTAACTAAGAAAAAGGACATTAACATTTAAGTGTTAAATAAGTTTTATAGGTAGATACCAAAAATGTAGAAATGAATGTATGCATATAGAAAAAAATTAATAAAAGTAACCATTTAAGAAGAAGACAAATATTTCATTATTACAGTAAAAAAAAAGCAATTAGATGCTAAGAAGTACAAAATGGTTAATTATGTTGGTTGCTTCTGAAACTGCCCTAAGACTTTTTCAAGTAAGAAGGGCAAATCAAAGAATAGGCAAGACAGAATACATATATTTCTAATATTATATATACATTTATGGTTAATAAGACAAGTTCATTTCAAAAAACAAAATGAACTTAGCCACTTAGCTTGATAAGCCAGCATGCTTATTTAGAACTATTCCATAAACCAGGTTCTAATGTTTGGCAAGTTTCAATATTGATGCTACTTTCAATTCATCCAACCAAGAATTGCTAAGATGCTATATATGGGCAATCAAGATATTGTGAGTTGATTTTTGACCAAGGTTCGACTTATAAAATAGTAGCAAGTCTTTTTTAAAAAAAGTAAAAGAAATTCTAGAATAATGACAGTGAAGTTAAATCGTGCTTAAATTGAAAAAATCTTTTCATTAGAATGAAAAATAAATAACATCCAAATAAATCCCTGTAAAATTTAATTAACTTATCTATTACCACTTTAAAGGATCAGACAAAAGCAGATGTGCATTGAAAAATAATTTTATAATAACATTTCACTTACCGTAGATGGTTGCTGTTTAATTGCTCTATGTGCATCCTGCACAGAATGAATTCTAAGGCCAGCTATACTAACAAGACGATCTCCAACATGAAATGTGTTGTGCAGTAAAGGATGCTCTTTTTGTTTCCATCCAGCTATCCTAAGTATTAGAAACAAAAATTTCAAAAGAAAATGATGGATACAAGCATTTAATTTTATTATTATTTATTATATTCAAGTTATTATTATTATTATTTATTTTAATTACTCCCCCCCCCAGATATAACCTAACAAACAGTAAATAAAATGGAATAAAACCAAACAAGAAATAATAATAATAAAAAATACATTAATCAAATTAATGCAATGTTATTTAATTACTATCTTTATTATGATGAGAAAAAAAAAAGAATATTACAAGAATATTACTTTAATGATTAACTCATTAAAAATATAACTTTATTAGACTGACAGAGATTTTTTAAAAAAGCAAGTATTTATTAACAATTTATAACTCAGTTAGTTCCTTCCAGAAATAGTAACTACAAGAATACATCAAAAATCAGATAATTTTTAAAGAAAAAAATATTTATCGATTGCAGCCAATTTCAGATACTTTTTTATATGTACCTGTTTTACTATTTAATTTCTCATGTAGTAATTAAAGATTTAATAATACATACAATGTGAAAAGTACAATAATAAAATAACATAATAAAAATAACAAGCAAAATTAAAACACCCCAAAACATGCAGCTGAAACAGTGGTAATGAAAAATTTGCACTACTAACAATTTAAATATACAGAATAATTTTAATTTATTTGTGGTTTAAGAAAAAATATTTTCTAATCATTCAAACTCTGGCATCAATTTAAGATCTGAAATTAGTAGGCTTTTATTTACTCACAATGATTCAAATGCTTGCCAAACCAAAATACTGTATAAGCAAATTCTCTTCTGAAACTATATAAGTTCAAAATATTTTCTCGCAGCCTCTTTTTTTTAATGCTTTCTGCCTTCCTTTTTGAGCTGCACCTGCCACTAATTATAGTTCTTAAAAAAACAACTTAATAATGGATAAAAATTAAATTTTTTTTTCTCAAATGCTATGCACTATATATAATTATAATTATTAAAGAAAGACATGCATACTTCTTTTTAAAATAAAGAATATTTTACACACACACCACACACAGAGAATAAATGTTAAATAATGAACTTAATCAGACATGCATTCAATAGAGGGGAAAAAATATTCTGCAACAGAATAAGCTTTTAGTTGGAGTAAAGATGCAATTTGATGGTATGTTAAATTGCTTGTAGAATAATGTTAATAAGACAGATTATCTCTATTATTGTCATCAAAATTTTAAATATGAGGCTTTTTCATGTGTTATCAAGATCTGCTCATGCAATTCTTTTAAAATCATTTTTATTATATCAACATTTTACGCCGAATTTTCAAATGTTATTTATTGCAAAAGAGAAAAAAATTTAATAATAAAAATGTAATTCTGATAAATCAGAATTGCACGTTAAAAAAGAAAACGTCTCTAACTACTTTTAAAATATTCCACAAATCTTTTTCTTCTATACAAAAAGAAAATTACTGAATTCAATACAATAGAATTACATTTTAAAAGGAAAATAATCAGAATTAGTTATTGGCACTTTGTATCAGCTATGCTTAAACTGAAAATTATATTAGAAAAAATAACTTATAATAATAAATTTCTACACTCCCATAGAAAAAAGGATAAAATATAAAAACAAAATTAAATGCTTTTAACAAGCATCCCTCAATGACTTAGGTCAAACATAACTATTAAAACCATAATATGCAAACACAAAATTTTTATGATATGCTAGTCACAAAATGTAATTGAATTTTTAAGGCAAAAATATTACATTTTTTTATTTGTATAAAAAATTAAACATTTCTAATTACATTCCCACAAACGAAAAAAAATATTTTAAATGACTAAAAAAATTTAAATTATAATGTCATGTAACTAAAATTAAATAGGATTTAAAACAATCCAGAGAAAAGGCATAAAACCATAGAAATAAAATATAAGAATGAAGTAAAAAGATTATACATCAACTTCTTTCATATTTTTTTTATAAATGACAGTTCTATTTGAGCTTATAAATTGTATTTTATTTCTTAATAAAACTTATATGGTACTAATTTTTTTATTATGCATCATCCAAAATAATAATAAAAATATTAAAAATTTATTATAAAATCCTAATTAATTAATCCCTATTCAAGAATTTTCTACACGTTGATTCAACAAATTAACAACTGAATTACACCATTTTCAAAAGTTTGGAGCAACAATATTTGTATTTCCTTCATGTCCACTAAATGTCAAAATAACAGATTATTACACATCCATAAAAGACTATACTGATTAATTCTATGATTATAATTCAAAATGCTAGGTGAAATTGAATAAATTAATTTTAAAATCTAAAAGATGCAAGCAGTTTTTTTTTTAAATATTTAACTCACAATTCTTCCATTTTAAATAGCTTTATGATAAATAAATAAAAAAAAAGGGGGGGGGGGGAAGCACAACAAATTATTTCTCAAATTGACTGTTAAGGGAAAAGAACTCAATATGTTCTACATACCAAACATGGTTGAAACACTCGACAAATGCAATAGCATTTAAGCAGTCCTTCTTCCTTAAAACTAATCTTACACCACTTTTATGGCGCATTTCTGCCTGAAGTTTCTGAACTTGGGCTTCTCGGAGTGAAATTGGCTTTCCATTCTCATCAACCGGTATTGTACCATTTTTGAAGGCACTACTAGACTGAAAAATTACAAAACAAAAATAATTATCTCTAAATCATAATCTATAAAATTTGCAAACAATATTTATTTAAAGTGTTTTATATAAATATACACAAAGAAAAAAATCCTTTCTGTTGATATTTCATCTTTATTAATAACTAGCCGCCTTTGGCGACCAGCTGGTTCACCAATATTAATGCTCGTTACAATTTTAATAATTAAATATTTTATGTAACTTCTATTTTAACAGCTTCTTCATCAAAATATTTTAAAACTACAAATTTTGATAGTCATATAATTCATTCATAATATTATAAAGGCCTTCAACCATAACGTAATATGTATCTCTCTAATTTTCTTTTAGCTCTCGTAGAATTTATGCTTTAAATTAAAGTGGAAATGGTTAAATTGCAAATAATATAAGAACATTTTTTACTGAAACGAAGCATTTTTTTAAAAATATGAGTACTGAAAACAGAGTTGCTGAGTATTTAAACTAAACCTTATGGGCACTAAAGAATATCTTTCTTAATTTATGTAACATCTCAAGAAGTTTTCTACAAAATTTTCTCAGATGCATCATGAACAGATCAATTAATTAACAATGTTTAGTTTTAAATGCATGAAACTCTAAGAAAATAAACAGAATAATCGGTCGGAAACAGGTAAAGCTTTCAAAACGTCCGTATCCATTGTCAACAATCAGAACACAATGCGCATGCGTGAATTTTCAACGCCAGTTATGGTAACGCAAATACGTGAATTTTTCTACGCCAGTTGGGGTAATGCTATCCAGATTAGAAATTTTCAATTTCCTTTATTCTGCTTTATTTTAATTCAAAAGTACTTCAGAATGAATCTAAAAGATCAATTAATTAACAATGCTTAGTTTTAAATGCATAAAACATTAAGAAAATAAACAGAATCATTTGAAATAATCGGCCGAAAAAATCTTAAGCCTAGCCTCATTAGAGTGGGGATAAAAACGGAAGCCTTACTCATTTTCAAGATAATTAAACTGATATAATTTAAATGACACTTCTTTAACTTTTAAAATAGTGCAAAAATCAGTTTTAAACAATAATATTTTCAGAAGTTAACACAGAAAAACATTAAAAGTTTACTTAACTTTTATTTAAATAATAATAATAATAATAATAATAATAAAAACTCCCAGAGCTGCACATTTCTAACCCTTCAAAGTATACCTGTAGAAAATTTAATAACTCTAAATTAAATGATTTATCCTGTATAGTGCCATACACAGACTATTATAAGCAGAGATGATGAAGATTATTTGTATAAGTGCCTACATGCTGGCACTCTATGGGTGTCACTATATGACCTAGACAAAGGAAATTTGGAACAAATACACATTAAAGTGTAGGAATGAGCACCTTAGAACAATAAAAAAAAAACTGACTTCAAAATTAAGTGAATCCTACCATTTTTCTGTGAGAACCAAAAATAGAACTACACAAAAAAACTTTTACTTCATTTTAAAATTCAAAAAAAAATTACACCATTTTTATTGCTTCCCAATTTTTGAATGATTTTTTTTTGCATAATTTACTTGAGGAAACAGAAAAGGAAAATATGGTACCACAAGATGCAATATGTATTTTGAAGTAGATTACATATATATTTAAATTTTAGTAACGCTGTGATGCCATGGAGTGACAATTTAATGCCTACCACACTTTGATACTCAAAAATGCTTTGCTGACTGGATTATAAAAATATGAATAAGATATTACAATACATGAATTGATTATTTTTATCATCAAGTTTCCATTTTTTCAATACACAAATAAAGAAAATGACAAAATTGTACCAATTCCAATATAAAAAAATAATCTAAGAAAAACTGAACCTTTTAGGAAAGACTAACTAATCCTGGCAGGAGAATCAGGAGCCTGCCAAGCATGCACACCAATTAATTTTATAATGGCCACATTTGGCAAAACAATGAATATAGACTAGATAGCACAATACATCTACTTTTGATTCAATATTAATAGCAATGAGTTTATAATTAAACATAATGACTCTTCAGCATTTAGAATCATGGCAAGATCCCTATCATTCTTAATATTTCTTTGTAGATTTTACTACAAGGTATTACACAGTATTGTTATATGCAGAATTCTCAGGCAAAATTTCTTTAAAGGGGATGGAACAAGAGAATTCCACTTAGATAGTGAGAGCTTCTATAAATACTCATTGAACTACATTCTCAAATCAGATAAAGTTTCAATTTGGCAATATTTTGCAATCTCCTTTGTAAAGCATATTTCTCATGTATACCTTTTAATCTTAAAAATATTTGAAAACAGAGGTGTGTAAAGGTAGCGAGTGTGAATGAATGTAATACTGGAATAACTGACAAAAAACATACGAGACAGAATTGGGGGGAAAAACCATTAAAAAATCTATTAATGTTGGGAAGAGAAACATTCCCAGCACATGCAATTTTAAATAGCTTTCACTTTCATGGCATTTTTTTAAAAGTAAGTAGAGGAAAATTAGATGTTCTGCTGATCACTTTAAGTCATAAACAAATAAAAAAAATGATAAAATAGTGCTTCTTTCAAATAAATAAATTCTCCCCTATGAAGCAACTTGCAAGTAGAGGGCCTTTGTACTTTAGGTTTATTTTAAAATTCTTTATTTTTTATAATTAAATTGAAACCCTTTACTACAATTATTGAAGGGTCATAATACAAATTAATTGCACAGATCTATAATTTTAAATCACAAAAGACACCTGGATAAAGTTAAGCAACAAATGTCTCCTTCCTATAAAGTTTATTTGCTTACATTCAGTAAAATATTACAATACAGTACAACCTGTTGCAATAAAACAATGCACATAACTTTTTCCATAAATTTTAAAAATTAATTATGGATTTGAAAGCAATATTTTTCTATTTCAACATCTTTTTAAATCAGTACTAAGAACTCTAATCTAAGGCAAAATTGTACTTATATTTATACCATTTAGAGAGGAAAATACCATTAAAATAAATTTAGATAATGATTAAGAGAATTCATAAAAGGATAATGAATAATTGTTAAAAAAATACCAGCAAAATAATACAAGGGCATTAGAAGTATACCATATATTTATAAAAAATTTATAAATATACATATACTGATACCTAATTTTAGGGACTAAAAACCTAATTTATCATCTATTTCATCTATTATGATAATATAACAGATGAAATATTTTATAATACAGACCATATTTTTCATCTATTATGATAATACAACAGATGAAATAAAACATATTATGCCATGGAGGCATTAAAAACCTTTGACTATAAGAATGATTGATGGAACATTAAATGAAAGTAAGAATACACAGTGCAATTTATTAGATATGTTAAAACTTACTTCAGAATGCTTTTAATAATGAAAACTCAATTTGGAAATTTTTAAGGAATGCACTTTTGAAAATTTTTTCTACTAGTGCATCTACTAAATATGTGAAAAGAGATAATAAAAGTCTCACCTTTTATTTTTCAGAATTGTCTAATTTCAATGAATGACATACACCTTCCTATAAAATGTAAACCAGGAAGGTAATATATTGATAGAAGATAAGAGAAACATTATTAAATGAGAATTACTAAAAACCAAAAATGCTAGAAAGAACTAAAATGTATACATATAAAAAAAATAAAGAAAGAAAACCTGCTAAACAAGGAGGATAAGATTAAGAAAAGAAAAAATTCCAAATTATGGTGTTTATACTTTTGCACAAACAATACACTCTTTCAAAATACAACTAGTTGTTAAAAGCAAAATCTTCCAAATTTTAATTATTCCCAAATAAATTTTGGAACAAAAGTTAAAAGATTATAAGCTCTTGCCAGTCTGAAATTCAGTAGATTTTCTTTCATGGAATTCCTTAGAATAAGTCAGAGGAAACAAAGAAAAGAAAGGTGCTATTTCAATTAAACTAAAAAATTTTTAAAAACTGAAAGCATGTGTTTTTAAACTATTATTTAGAAAACATCCCACATTTTTTGACAAGTTTTGGGGGTCTTCCAACAGTATCCTTGCAATGTTAGAACAATTTCCAGTCATCAAAACTTAATATTCTTCTTAAAAACAGTCAATTCCCAAGACTGTGCTCAAGATCTTCAGAAGAAATAAAGTCTATAAGGTAAGAAGAAAAATTCTACCTGTAATCTCATTCCATTATGTGGATGCCTTTCAGCTAATGCTGGGTGACTGCTTCTTTCTGAAGAACTGCATACTGGCTCCAAATGTGAATGTGTCCTTAATAATGCAACAGGAGAACTTGTAGAAGCAGAACTAGTACACGGTGTAACTGTATTCGTACATTGCTGTTGAGAAGATGCATGTAAAGAAGGATCTGAAGTAGAGTTTGAATTTCCAAGGCTACTGGATCTTATTGGTGAATGCACATTAGACCTATCACCTGTGACCAAGGATGGTGTCCGGTGAAAGTCAACATTTTGTCTTGGAGGCAAGGCTGGAGTGGGCTTGTACACTATATGCCTTTGAGGATATGGAGGATTCTCATAGCTCGGGTTTCTCACACCCGAAGGAACATTGGGTGGAGGTCCAAAAAATAGAGGCTCATAAATAAGAGCGAATTCTGCAGAAGGAGTATTTGGAACTGATGATACCCTCTGTTCCACTTCATTAGGAGATGGAACAGGAGAAATGCTATCTTGGGAGCTGTTGCTTCGAGAGATTGGGCGAGCATTTTGATCAGCAAATGATGGTAAATCAAAAGTAAAAACACTCTCTGGGACTGACTGGGAAGAAGTAGGTATTCCTTCTGATGTACTGACAGCTGTGACTGAACCACTAATGCTTGAAGAACTAGTAGTTTGCAAAGAAGCTCTACGGGATGTAGGATTTCGAATATAAACAACAGTAGAACTTGATGCTACACTCTCTAAAGGTTCAGAAGACTGGACTACAGTACTAGGAACAGGAGGTAATGGAGAATTAGGGTCTCTTATAGAAAGTCGACTGAAATCTAGGGGGCAAGAAACATATAATAAATGGGAAGAACATATAAAAATGCAGCAATAATGCTAATCTAGAATAAGAACAATTTTCAAAGTCCAAAAACATTACACATTTTACTAACAGTTCAAGCTATTCATCATTAATAATGTTTAATACATTTATCAGAGTGTTATATTCATCTAATTCTGGATATCAAAGAATATGTGAAAGAGAATGAATATAATTCTAAATGTTCCTGACAAAAATGTGCAAAATCATTGAGATTTCTTGAAAAGGAACATGGAGGAGGAAAGAAAGAAAGATTCAACATTTGTTTGCAAGTTTTAGGGAATAGAATAATTTAAGAAGGAATAGCGTAAGATTCACAAGTGAAGCTAATTTTCAATATTGGAAACTGTTAGCTTCATTAAGCCAAAAATTCATGGGGAAAAAAGGAATTTTCTTAACTATCTCCTTTTCTGAATATATTTATGAAAATAACTAATATATTACAGGCATTAAACCAATTGCATGTCTCCAAGTACTATTTTTAAAATAAGAAACATGCGTATTTCCTTTACTAATAACTACACAGCAGGAACTGGCACTTCCAAAGAATTCTTATCAAAATTATATCTTATCAGTTATTTTATGTAAAAATTATTACTTGTTCATTATCTAAATAATTTAAATAAAAAATTGAAACAGTATGTCCAAATTTTGTAACAATAGTTCTGTATTTAATAAGGTTTTTCTTTCTTTCTTTTTTTAAAGAAAGTCCCATAATTACTGATAGATGAAAGGGGATATCAATTATATCACATTCTCCTTCACATATCAAGTAGGAGCTGGATGCACGAATGAAAATGTATTACATTAAATGAATGAGTAGTACCAAAGAATAGTGCTTTCAAGATTAGGTTGAATTAAGGAAATTAGATAAGGATGGCTTAGATAACTAAGAGACTAACATTAACAAACATGATTTTATTACCTGCACGAGACTGAGACTCTAATGATAATCCACTAACAGAATGTTGATGACTAAGAGGTCTTGTAGTGATAGGTTCTTTACTGTATAAGTTATCTTTAGGCTGAAAATTATATATTAAATTACACAAGGTGCAAGATTAAAAAAAAAAGAAGTAGGTATTAAAAAAAGTAGCAATAATTTCCCACATTTAAATAGTAAAAATATTTTCTTAGGTTATATCTTGTTAAAAATAAATAATTTGATTATATTTTATTATAACTAGTAATAACATTAAAACTTCAAAAATTTCAAATGCAACAAAGTTGAAAAGAGGAAGGAGACGAGGGATAATAGCTCTGTATGTTTAGGTGGGCTATAAAGACAAATATATTTTTCCAATTTAAGTAATTTATTTTTCTTATTTATCATGTTTTAATTTCATCAATAAGATAAGAGAAGTGAAAAATAGAGAATGTGAACTGAATGTTCATTTTTATCTTTATTATATTACTAGTATAATATTTCTTTGACTTGTTCTATAAATACAATGATAGTGATGGAATTAAAAACAGAATTATTTTTATCACTGATGTTTGAAAAAGGATATTAAAAGTTACTTGGAACTTATAAGAGTAGAATAATAAATATTAATTAAATTACTGCAAATTCTAATTATTTCTTAACTGAAATAAGTCAAAATTTAACAAAATTGTAATCAAAATTTCATAAATTTAAATAGTACAAAAAAAAAGCTTATAAAATGTTCCAACTTAAAAAGAAAAAAATTAAGATCTTTTAAATGTCTTCATTTGTGGAATTTTTTTTAATGATATTAGTAATTTAAGACAAACAAAAATAATTATGAAAATTAAAACATTATAAAAAATAATGAGATAACACATAAAACAAATAGTAATCAACTATCTAATTTAAATTTCAACTAAATCTACAAACCTCTAAGACACCTAATTCTCGAAGTTTAGTGCTTAAAGTATCCATCCATTCTAACATTTGTTCACTGAAATAAAATATAATATTTCCATATATTATTAATTTGATTGAAAATACAAATAAAAAATATTTTCAAATGAAAAAATAAATGTTTTAATTAGAGTTATTAACATTATATTATAAAATAGTACCATAACACAGAGCTATTAAATGAAAGATCACTAAAAATAAAAAATGAAATAAATCTATTTGAAAAAAATTAAAGGAAATCCAAATTTTCAGTGCAAAACATCATAATATGATAATGTTTTAAATAACTCTTCAAGCTTTATTTCATTTTTAAAAATTTACTATTAATTATAATAAAGAGAGAAAGGATTTTATGGAACATTACATGTACAAAAATTTGAATTACCACCATCAAAATAAATATCAATTAAAAATATTTTTTAAAAATTTATTAGGATAAATTAGACAAAAAAATTAAATGGAGACAAAATTGATACTATTGAAAATCTAACATTCTGAATTCCAAACATAATATATTCCGAAGTTATTAAAAAAAGCATTAAAACTTCAAACATTTTTTTTTAAATTAAAGATCTTATTGAAATTTTGAAAAATTCTTTTGTAACGAGTCCCAACTATTCAAGAAGCAACTACTTGCCAAATCTGGTAATTCTAGGACCTATGATCTGCCCTGTAGAAATTTCACATGATTTTTAATCACAGAAATTGCAATTTACACATAGTTTGCAACTCTGTATACATTATCATGCTGTATAAATATCATTTGTTTCTAGTCTACAGGAACAGAAAAGGACAAATATTAAACAGGATAATATTTTGCATTAATAAGAAGGATTGGAACAATATTTTAGATTAAAATAAATTATATGTCAAAAGCAAATAACTTTCAAAAAGAAATTTAAATAAGGACTTGCATAGTAAATAATAAAAAAGAAAAGATGAAAGAAAATAATATTCTGACTACAGAAGTGGCATTTAATATAAAATTAAATTATAGTAAAAATTTAGTTCTATATCTCGTAAATCAGACATTATGTATCTTTACTCTAAGAAGCTTCAACAATTTGATCAGATCTTTTACATCCTCTAAGAGGATTTATTTGAGATATTTTAAGTAGTTAGATACAGATAGTAAGGTCAAATTTGTATGAGAGATGATATTGGAATAAAATAAAAATCTACACAGAAAAATAAGCTTCATCAATTAAAAAGACATAAAATAACTAAATATATATAGATTCTTATTTCATAAAATCTTTCAATCTAAGAATTTAGATAAAAATACTAAATTGTTTTAATAAAAAAAAAGAACAAAAATTAAATGCTAAAAAATATAAAAATTGATTATTTTGAAAAATGATTCAACAAAGATTATCTCTGGACACTGGCAAATATTAAAAAATATTGTTAGTATGGCCTGTAATGCCATTAAAAAAAATATAGTATATCAAAGTATTAAATATAGGATATTTAAGAAATTTTTAAATACAAATTGTAAAATAAAAATTGTGTAGTATAAATTGTACTAGATTAATACAAACTAATGCTTTTTTATTCACAAGTGAATGCACCAACACACACACACACATATATAATGATTTAATATTACATAAAATTCAAAAATTAATTTTATCATTTGGTACGAGTTTTAAATAAAAAAGAATTTATAAGTGGAATGATTCAATAAACAACAGTGGAATGATTCAATAAAGTTTTCCCTAATAATGGAACCCAGCCACAAGGTATAAAAAATTACAAAAAATGAAATTTCAATTATATTTTAAAACATAAATATGCTACAAATGCTTACTTTGTTGAAGCAGCTAATCTGACAACTTGGTTATCAAGAGTAATAACAAACTCGTGATCATTCCCTTGGGCCACTATTGTAGGAGAAATGTGTAGACATGTTGAGAGAGAAACGCTTGATAAGGGCATGTGAGAGTAAGCACTGCGTCTATTTTCATAAAATTCAAGGAATCCTTCTTTATCATCATGTACACAAAATACTACCCAAAATTTTTCAAGTTTTTGAGACTAGAAAAAAATATTAGTTAAAGATTAAAGATCTGCAAACTATAAAATACATAGTATGCCGATTACATAGTTCTTATCGATGAAATCTCTCTATATACATAAATGAAACATCAAATTTCCTTCTTAACATATTATTGAAAAAATATTTTTCAAACATTTTTTTAGAAATATTGCAAAATAAATAAATAAAAAAAAAAATACACAAAATTATTAATTCAAAGTGTAAAGGAAGTTTTTGTGACAATTGATTAAATACTTAATTTTTCATCGATTAAAAACGCTGTCTCCATTATGTATGTTCAAATCCGAGTCTGCTCATAGCTTGGTAGCAGCCAAAATTTATTTTAAACAGAATTTAGAATAGCCAAAACATGGGAAAGGTATATATTAAAATAAGATTTATTTTATCTCATTGGTACTCAAAAATGTCTCTTGGAAAATGTTTTGAGGCTTCCTATTATTTTAAGAAAACTTGATTTTTGCAATGGATGAAAATTGTAATTCACTGTTGAAAATAGCTACTTTTGCATTCCATGTTTAAAATAAGGAAAATAATAGATTTCTATTATTTGTTAAAAATCATTTGAGACAGCCTACAGTTTTTTGAGAAAAATCTGTTGAGATTATTTGTTGGCGCAACAGAAAATCTTGTTTTAATTAAAATTGAAATTGCAAATGGTATTATTTTAAAAATTTGTAGAATATTAACATAAATATTTTCTACTTCCTTGTATAAGATGATATTTTGATTTGACACAGGAGAAAGTGAGGACATAATGCTATATTATTTTATTTAGCAAATAAAGGTCTTAAATTGACATTTGATTTCTTATATATATATTACCTATCATTAAAATTAAAAAGAAAAATTATTTTGAGAATTTAATATCTTTAATAGCGATGGAAATTGTAATACTATACACCACTTTTGAGATACAGATTTGATATTGAGGGGTACAGTGTTACTTTATAAAAATGATAGCAACTATAAAGATTGGGGTTTTATTAAAATACACTGGAATTGAAATATACTGATAACTAATGATTCCTTAAGCAGGCTTAAAACATCTAATTTGATAAGTTTACATATAATTGAATAGCTTTAAATGTGGAGAACACTAAAAAAGACTGCAGTACTAGCAGAAATTCTTCCAGTGAAATGCAGATTTCAGTTTTCAGACACTAGACTTCTTTTTCTTTTATTTATATCTCATGTTTATCTGATCAAAATATAAGCAAATATAGTAAAAGAAAACTACTAACATAAACATCTCATAAAAAGATGTGCAGATATGAAGAAAAAGATTTTGGAAAAACTAACAAATTTCAGTTATGTTATCATTCATATTTCAAATCACTAAACAAAAAAATGCAGAACCATTAAAATTAATAAACTTATAAACTTATTTACTAATCTGATTAATAAGATTTATTTTGTGAACCATATTCTTGTTTGAAATGTATTAAATAGCTAAATTACATATGCACAGTATGTCATTTTGTGATTTTGCACCCCATCTGAAATAGCTTTTAACAACAATATTCTTACAAATGAAAAATTACACAAGATTTTAAATAAAACATATAATTACTTTAAAACTAAATTGACAATAACAATGTGTACCACCCTTCCCTATCATTATCTCAATGTTTGCTATAAACATTTATATTAAAAATAATTCCAAGTACCATTTTCAAGTACTTAATAATAACAAATACTTTCATGATGATAATTAAAAATTTTCATTAGCACGCAGAACAAAATGGGTATATCAGATAGTGTCTTCTAATAAGAAAGATAGAAGTATCTGTTTGTGTGTATATTGATGCTCTACAGACTAGGCAGTTTGAACAAACACATTTTGGCACTAACTTGGCACATTTGGAGAAAGGTATGTGTTTTTTAGGGATATTTTGTTTTTTCAAATTTTAGTTACAATTCTAATTAATTAAAAATTAAGTGACATTTCACAGATTTTTCAAGATAACTTCTAAAAATATTATAATAGAAAAATGGCTTTTATAGCATTCTAAAAGTTAAAAAATTAACTTTTTTATGATGCCAAGTTTTTTACCAAATAATTTTTCTTTCTCTTTTTAAAATTAATCTATGCATAATTTATAACAATGTAGAAATGAAATGAACCTGTTTTCATTATTGATTTCATTTATACCATTGTTGTGATCAAGATATGGATTACTTCCCTATGTTGATTAGATAGATTTCAGTATAAAGTATATTCAGTATTTTTTAATATTTTGATGCACCTAAACTTAAGGTTTAAATTCAGAATCATATGATGCCAGGATAATTTTACAGTCTCTCTATTTTAAAATACTGCTGCTTTTTCCAGGGTGCTAATTGGATATTTAAAGAAGCAAAAAAAAAAAAAAAAAAAAAAAAATTAAGGAATAGAAAATAGAAAATAAATGTATAAGGCTTTTGAAGGAATAGAAAATAAATGTATAAGGCTTTTGAAATAATGTAAGTATTTAAAATATTTTGTTGAGGAAGTGATTGAAATTTTTAACAACCATTAATCTTGGCAAATTAACTAGAAGCCAAAGGCAGTTTGTATACTATAAAGGTAAGTTTAATTAATACCTATTGATTATTTTCATTCACAAAAGTACATTTTCAAAAATGATACACAAATTAAAAAAAAATTGCTAATAAGTAAAATAATTAAGAAATATATATATATATATGACCTAATAATTAATTTCATAGAAATAAATGAATATTTACTACATTAATGAAGAATAAATTTGCATCTATTTTAAAATAATACAATAGTAATAATTATATTCAAGTCAAATTGTTTGATATATTGTAAAAACTGAATGTATTTCAGTGAATTTGTGTAAATTTCTATTCAAAAGTTAAACTTGAAAAAGTTGGGAATAAAAATTCTTGTCAACAGAAGTGGTTAAGCCATTGCTTTAAAATACAAAGATATAAAATATTGCATGAAAAATGTCCGATTACAAGAAAGAAATGCAAATAGATAAAAATGCAACTAGTAAACTATAGTTTTATATATTATAATTAACAGATAATAAAAACTAATAAAACTGATATCTAAACATAAATATATCAAGCATTGTTTGTTAAAAAACAAACAATGCTTGATATGCTTCTAAGTTGTTAAGGGGTAACAAGCAACTTGTACTATTTGCAATGAGAAATATATTTCAAAAATACAAATTTATAAAGGACATGAACAGTTTTTTTTAATGATTAACTTTATTAAAATATATAAATTTATGAAGAACTATGTCTAAATTGAAGAGAAAGAATATTAAAAACTAAAAGTAATTGACAAAAATAGCTTTATACAATATATAATACAGTTGTTAAACAAGGAAGACAAATTATCCTTCAACACTTTGTTCTTTTTCTTTTTATCAGAGAAAATATTTCATCATTTATATAATTTTAGAATTTCTTTTCAAATAAACATGGTAAGGATTATAATCATGATCAGCATGCAATAAGCACTAACTTCGAGGTAGAAAAAGATGGTGTGTAAATGCTCTCATACTTTTTAAACATTTGAGGAGAAAATTTTCAGAAAATATAATAGGTGTATTATTTATTTTGAATGTGCTTCACAGCAGTTCAGTGTCAAATTATTATAGAAATTAAATCCCTGATAAGCTTGGGGGGGGGAATAGAAGCTTGCAAAAGTATCGATCTATTCCTAAGTCAGAAATTAAAGTAACAGCATTTTTTTTAAAGTTTTAACTTAAATGATTAGAAAATGAATTTTTAAAACATTAATAATTTGAATTTATTACATATATATTACCTTAGGAAACTTTCCAGACCATTTATCAACACAAGGCATCTTTTTTAACCAACTATTTTTGTGTATTTCTCTCACTGCAGGAGAATGTTGAGAAGTAGTGGAGTTTTCAACACTAGCAGCTTCAGAAACCCGTTCCCTGTCTAAAAGGGAAGTATTATTGTTGGAATCTTCAGCCACTGTTGCAGAAGCTTCATTTCTTTGTTCAACTTCTGTTGGAGATGTAGAAGTGGCTGTTTGCCCCACAATTGGGTCTAGTACAGAACTAGAATCTCTACTCATTTTTCAGACATTTGACAGTTATGGATAACCTGCAATATGAAATGCAATTAGTTAAAAATTAGAACACTCACTCATTTTAAAGATTTCAATCTTCTAAATCAATAGATATCTCATAATATGCTCACAATTCATAGAAGACAAGGTAATTTGTTATTTAAAGAATATTAAAAAGAAAATTAAAAAAAACTGATTTTTGAATATCAAAAATTTAATTTAACATAAAAAGGAGAAATAAGCTGTTAGTAATAGCAAATGTAAGGCAGAAGAGTAAAGATGATTTATTTAACTAATAAATTCCTAATTGTTATAGCATTACAAGAGATGCATATTTATATATTTGTAATGTATCTTCTCATTTATTTTTATTTATATACTCTATCTTTTATTATGAATTGCAATATTTTTGTATGGTGCTAGCAATCCTTGCTTCAAATATAAAATTGTTCATATTTGTATATTAATACATTTTCTTTTTTCATATAAAATACAAAATTTTAAAGTGAAAAAATTCCTTCAACTATTACATCAATATCCTTTATACAACTTAATTATGTATGTTTTGCAATTGAAATATATGTGTTAAGTAATTTGATAAGATAGTAAATAAATGATATATGTATATTAACTGCGTTTTAGAGATTAATCGAAAACCTCATCAAAGACGTCGTGTTTATTAAGACCAGCAATTAATAATCAAACATGTCACTGTTAGTCAATTGAGAATGTTTGGCAATAAAGTGCAGGTTAAGCTAAAAGTTCACTCATGGTATGCAACAAATATATAAGTATTAAATAAAGTAGCTAAAAGAGAATGAAAATAGCAAGATTCAAACACATATGAAAATTTCTAAAAACTGATATTTGATGCTAACATATTATATATAATTGAATTAAATGCAAATGGAATTATGATAGCTATGGAGATATTTTTCATTCAAGCAAAATCATATCATAGTATTATAAAAAATACCCACACATATAAATTTCTTAAATTGGAAATTAATTTTTTTATAGTATCTAAAATACATGTGTACTCTTCCTACACAAATGCTTAAGGAGAAAGAGCAGAAGAAATATGAAATTTGTATATATCATTATGGAGTCTATTCCAAGTTCATTATACTAATTTCAAGTTTTGAAATTAATTCTTATAATGTTTAATGAAATAAAAAAATATTTATTAATTAATAAAGAATTAAATAATATCATTAAACTAATTATATAATAATTAACAAGCATAATAATTTACATAACAATCTGATAAATTTCAAAATATAAGAAAGACAGTAAAATATTATTAATTAATGTATTATTGCCAATAATTTATAGCAAAAATACTAACAAATGCATTTAAAATTTATATATATATATAAAATAAAGAATACAGTTTTTATACTGACACACATTATACATGACCAGAAAATTTTCACATTTTTGTATGAAATGTTGAGTTTATGTCTAATGGAAATATAAACTCAAATTTTAAATGCTTAAAAAAATGCCTGTAGCCCAGAAAAACAGTACAACAAAGTTTATTGTGTATTCAATGAATTTTTACTACTTTAATTACATTCTACATTTTAATTTTGAGAGCCACAGTTACAAATTAATTAAAAATGTGGATGAATGTTACAAAATAAATTATAATATGTACATTCAGCAGCAGTATTAAAGAATATATATATGAATTCATTCTTTTGACAATAAAAATAAAATATCCAATGCTGAAAAAACTTTATGTTAAAACTATTTGCTTTAAACATTACATAAAGTATCTACCAATGATTTAATTTTAATGAAAAGTTTAAAAAAACAAATGAAATAATTGTATTAAAAATATTCAAAATTCAACAACAAATAAGAGATAGCTTAGAATTCCTTATTTGGATGGCTTAACACGATTTCAACAAAATGAAAACTACGCATTTCTCAATTTTAATCAAGAATTTAAAAAATTTATAAAGAGATGATGTACCTGTCAAAGTAGAAACAGCTGTTTGTCAACAAATTGTGACAAATAAATCGTATATTTTTTATAATAAAAAAAATTAAATTCAATTATGAAATTTCTAGATTTAATGAGTGAAATTCTGTAGTCGCAGTGTAGACATAATATATAGAAGTAAATATTATTATTTAATTCTTATTCTATTCATTATTTTGATTTATTTCGTGACAACAATATGAAGATAATAATCGGAACATGTCTTGGTAAGAATCTAACTCAAAACTAGTAGTTAGATTTTCTCATAGAGGCGCTGGTGTATCTGTAAAATATTGATTTAATATCTTATTTATTCACAATCGGCTATGAAACGGTAATTTTTTATATTAGTATAATAATATAAATAGCTATATTATTATTATAAAAACTGTACAGTCTTTAATTTCAATACATCCAAAAGATAAATTAGTGCATATGATAACAATGATTTTAAATCAACCCCTAAAATTTTAGTATTAAAATTCTTTAACCGAAAGCTGGAAATCGTTAGCATATTTGACATTCTTGTTCATGAAAGAGTAATTTTGATACTTCAAAATAAATCTTTTCCTATCCTGTTAAAATGACAAATAATTTCTCGTTGATGAGCTGGTTTATGTTTGATATGGGCTCAATGGAAGAAAACCCGCACTATACATGCACAAAATAATTTAATGAAAATTGTAGTGAATACAGCTTCAACTAAAAGTTTTAATCAAATGAATTTGCCTTTCACAACCTTGAGATTATGAAAGTCATTCTTTGAGATTATTAAAAATCATACATTTTCTATTAGAAATTGTGAAACTCTTGAGAATCACAGAAAATAGGCGAGAGAGTTTTATTAATAATTTCATAAAAATATATTAGTAAATTCAGTTATTTTGCAAAGAATCGAAAGCGAAATTAACCATTTGTTCTTTAAATTATAGCTAAACAGTTGCAGCATGAGAAAAAAAAAATGTTCAATTTGTGTAACCGTAATGAAGTGAAATGATTTTTTGTACTATTCGAATTTTCTGGAGTATTCTTAATTCAAGAATTCATTTTGGTATAATTTATTCGTATTATTTATTTTGTTAAGTGCATTATCATTATAAATTATTTTTTTCTGAAATATTTTCACTCAAGAAATCTTTACTTGTCAATGATTTCATTCTATCTCAGCAAATCATTGTCTAAAGCATCACCAATAGTAGGATGGATTGCATTATGCGTTTATATTAAAGATTTCCTCTTTGATTGCTTTGCAATAATTTTTAAGTTCCCTTATTGACGAGAAAATGTGGTTAATATAGGCTTCAACTTAAATGCTTACTTAATAAAAATCTGATAAATCATTCCAAAAAGGGAGCTATAAATATGTCTTAAGCCTAATGAGATTTCCCCCCCCCCCCGTTATTGTTAATGAATGATAACTGTTATGAAAAATTCATTTAAAAGTAAGCCTGAATCTCATTTATTGAAAAATCTGATTTGCAATAGGAAGTTTTTGTTGTTTATGGAAATCCTGGAATAATCACATATAAAATATACCTGATATTTTCTCCAAAAAATTTGTAAATTTGAATTTTTTATTGTGTGTTCTATGCAAGTTCTTTAGTTCTTGATGAAAAATTATTTGAGATATCCTGGATCAGAAAGTAGATTCAATTGCTTTTATTATTTTTATTTTATTGAGAAATATCGTTAGTTAAATAATAGCATTTTGCAAACTGGTCTTATATTTTAGTGTAGATGTTTCTTAGTTGTTTTTATGTGCATTTTATTGCTATGACTGTATTGAGTAAAAGAACTTGAAATCATGAAGATTATATTGGAATGCTATTTCCTTAATGAAATGTAAAGAAAGAGTGATTTGAATTAAAATTTGAAAACCAATTTCTTTATTTCTGAGAATGAAATAAGAAATGTTTCCAATGAGAAAATTATGGATAAAGTACTTTGCCGTGATGGACTTATTTTACATATTATCTAAGAATTGATTTCGTGATGTTCAAGGCTCTATTTGGAAATAAAGTATTATTTTAAGTGATTGCTTGAAATAATTTGTTTTTACAAACAAATGGATGCCCTTGTAAATGCCCTCTGCTTATACTCTTATTATTGAATTGTAAAATTCTGTTTCAAAATAATTTTTTTTCTAAAACTTTACATTTGACTCTACTGACTATCTATCTTGCAGTTTTACATATGTGGTTGGGAAAAGTTGTTAAAAAATGAAAAAATTGAATGCTCATGGGGTAAAAAAATGAATTACATTGAATTTTTATAATTTTTTGGAAGTGTATCTATTATAATTGATTTTGATTATATCAATTGACATATTGAAATCGTACTGCTTAGGTATGAAGAATCATCATCGATATTATTAATTCTTTGATGCTCTGAAAATCAGAAATTTCTTCTACAAATTGGTTTTCCAGCACTAATTTTAGTATGCTGATCTGAATATTGAACTGCAGAAATAGCTACTTTCTTAATTTCCTCAACAACCATTTGACTTCTACTTAAGTTTGTAAAAATCATTTGATAGATTGGTTCCTACAACTCAAATAAGTTTCTGCAAGTTCAAAATAATTTCTGAAGGGTTTGCAAACAGCAGACTTAGCAGAACTGTCCGTCTTGATTAGTGAATTTACAATCTCATTTTGAGTATATGTTCTCTAATCTATGTCATCTAATGCCATAGGGTAGAACCCGAATCTCTGAAATTCAATTTAATTCTCGATAAGCGTGGTACTTTCTAATCCACTTGTTAATGAAGGAGAATTGTCACTAGTAAGAATTAAAATTTATGATTTGGGCTTAATTTAATCGGTTGCTGCCTCACATAAACCAGTAGGCTGCATATATGGATTGAATTTGTAGATAAGGCATAAATGATCCACTCAGAAGCCAATGCGGTTAAGTCCAAAACACAAAAATGGAGAAAATTAATGTTTTTTGACACATTAGTTTTTAAAATTCTTGGTTTATTAATTTAATTAGAAAAGTATAGTCTTTTTTCGAGGTGTAAACTCTGCAAAAAAAAAAAAAAAAAAACAAGATTTGTACAGGATGTGTAAATAAAAACGTAAGTATTTATTGAAATAATGACAGCATCTTAAAAATTTTAGGACTTATACCTTTTGGCAGCTGAAAAAGATAAGAAATTTATATAAAAATAATAAAATAACATTTATTGTCATAAGTTTTATATTTATTCATCATAACAAACATCTTCCGAGTTATTTAAATGTAAATCTTGATCTCCACGTGTTGTCCTTAATGTCCTGTAAAAGTCGTGTTTAATTGGAGGTATGTACTTTAATAAACACATGATGTCTTTTTTTGTTTCTCTTGAAATTGTTCTGCCATTAGGATATAATATATGTTGAGTTATATTTTTAAATTTACTGTTTTAAATTACTACCCATTTTCGTTTTTTTATATTAATTACATGAAAGGTATCGTCCTCGTCAAAATTATATTTGAACTTAATTCTGCTTGGGTTTGACCTTTCCAATTTTATCCATCTCATATTAAGCCAATTGACTGTTAGTCCACTTGTTGATTTTTTTCTGTTGATAACAGCTTCTTTCAATGGTTTTGTGGAAAGAAATTCTTGTGGATTCATTTCGACAACTCTGAAAGAGTTCTTTCTTTTACTATATTGCATTATATGATACCAGTCACTAGGGTTATAAATATACGGAATTTTTTTTTGCATAAGCTTCTATAACTGCAAAATCAGCATCATTGGGCAAATAACTGTGCAAAACTTTTCCTTTACTGGTACAATTTGCTCTTCATTACATTGTTCGACATACAGGTTATACATTTTTGAAATAGAAAGGTCTGAATTTAAGTATCTGCGTCTGGGATTATGACCTCTTGTATAATGGCTTGAAATAGCAGGAAAGGAACATATGTTTTCTTACATGGGAATCATCTATTTTGTTACCTGGAATATGTTGCCCCCAGTGGTCCTTCAGATCTTCCTTTGAACAGCAATTATATAGTCGCCTGTTACTTATTTGATATGTTTCTATAAAATATTTTTTGAAAACACACCAACATCTTGGCCGGTAAGTCTAATAAAATATTCAAAAGACTGAGATCTTGGTCCTTTGGTGTTATTCCTGGGTCGTTGTCTTTTGATAGCATGAACTCTAATTAACCCACTTAAAAAAATATTTTGCTTATGATGTCTGAAAAATATTTTGCTTATGATAAAGCTTGTAAAAATTTTTCATCGCCTGTTTTCTTTGATAAAAGGTTATCTTGCAATTACAAAGTCGTAAACAGTTACAAGGTTTATTATTAAATTTCTTTGCAGGAATTATTCTCTTATTTCTATTTTGTTATTGCTTACCTTGTATCCTTTTTTATTTCTCAACATTTCTAGACCATTTCCCAGGGTTCCTGCTACGTTTTCTACCAACTTTTCCGTTATTTTGATTATTTTTTATATCTTCATTATCTGATGATGTATCAGAATCAATATGGTTAACTCTCCTTGAATTAGGATGAAATATCGTATCACTTTCACTGTGTTCTATTTCCATTGATATTTTTAGTTTTAATACCCTTACAATAAATCTTTTTTATTATTTTAAAAAGTTAGTTATTAAAGTTTTTACAGTTATTAAAGAAAATTTATTTAATGTTTTTGATAGCAATAATTTTCGCAAACACTTCAACGTAATATTTTTGTGTTTTGCCGCACATGCATAACACTGAAACAGTTCTAATTAGAAGTAACGATTACAGTTACTATGAATTTCTTGTTTTTCAGTGTTACCAATAAATATCGAAACAAGAAGAATAATTTAATTTTTATTTCAAAGTTTATGTAAAAAAATATCGATAAAAGGTGGACTTATTCACAATGGCTTCTGAAATTATTATACAATATATTCAGAAGCTATTAAAAAAAAGGGCTGTCTAACCTAGAAAAAAGTAACCAACGAGTAAATCCTTTAATAACTAAGAAGATTATTATTTATTTCATCAAAATTTCCAAAAATCAGAAAATATCAAAAAATGGACTTAACCGCAAACCGCATTGGCTTCTGAGCGGCTCAAATAATTTTATTCTGTATGCAGAACTCGCTTCACAGTGCAAGTTTATGTTCATCTACAATTAAAATAATAGATTTTTTTTTATCTAATAGTTTTCAATTTATTCCCCCCCAATTGCCATATACTCAAAAAAATTATTTTGCTTTCCATCTAGCCAGAGTCTTGGGAAACCACTTGTGGCCTATTATTTAGTATTTCTATAGGAATACAGGTATACTGAAAAGCTATGACTCGTTTCAAATTGTTTGTTTTAAATCTTCATGAGTACGTAGTGGTTGAGAAACTTCATCCAAAATTTATTGAGTTTTCTAAAGCCAGTGTTTTTTTCTCACAGCTTCTAAAATTGTAAAGACTTTTTGGTACATACGTATTAAGGCTACGTATTTGGTATATGTACCACAGCTACAGATTTGGCGGTTTTTAAGTGCTGCCAATCTACACCTAAAATTTTTGCAACAAATCGTAAAATAAAACACTTTATTTAAAATCGAAACACTATTTAAAATCAAAGTAGTCAATCGGATTTCGGTGGAAAATGGGCTGATATAGAGTTGAACATAGATTCAAAACAGTATTTTCTTTCACATGATGCTGTCACCATATGAACTGATAAATAAGATTCCATATGATGTCTCGCTGTCCCCCTATGTCTTGTTCCCCCATTTAGCACTGCCACATATTCTCTCAACTGTTTGTGTATGAACTCCTGTATCAGGATCAATAAAATTGCATTTATGATTAACTTTAGCATGTAGGAATCCTTCTATTTCTATTCTATTTGTTTGATAACCTTTCCAATTGTCAGAATAAATTGTGCTGCCATCTGCAATGATTTCAATAATTTTATCAAGAAGGGTAGAGCCAGTTCTATTAGGAACAGTCTTGTATTATCTTGTTTCTCTACGTATACCACCAAACACCCACTGTTCGGGTAATACTCTACCACAATTATTTTTACGTTTAGTAAACAAACTTTCATCAATTTCCACAATGCAATCTTGTTCACCTACCTTCTTGTTTGGTTTATTCTCCATATCCAAGACACATAATTCACACATGTAATTGTTCTAATCTATAACAGTTTATCCAATAAATCAAGTTGATGTTCGCAAAATTTAATCGACGCCAACTCCTTGCACCAGCAGTATATGAATCTCAAAGCTGAACAAAATGGAATTCTGCTTCCCTCAAATCAGTTGTCTTTTCCAAGTCCCACTTGCTAATCACACTGTCTTAAATTACATTTCCAAAACGTACGTTTACCAAAATAAAGTTTCATGTCATGGGAATTGGTACATTTTCGTTTTTTTGGTGAAATAAACGAAAAAAATAAAATTTCATTTTGTTCTCTTTTTGGCAAATCCCAAAGACGCATTTTCGTATCACTAAAAAATGGTATCAAAAATCAGTGGGCAACAAGGAATCCAAAAGATAACTGTGTGCGAACAACGGGGTTGCTGAATGCGAACAAAATGATAGCTCTTTATTGGCGCATTAGCGCAAAAACCGCCAAATCTGTTTGCTCTTTATTGGCGCCAAATCTGTAGCTACAGTGGCGTTAATACGTAAGTGCCGACTATTTCATTCTTGTCTCAAATTGTAATAATTCACAGATCATTTTTATTTTTTGATGTTTTACAATGTACCCATATTCTATTTGCAACTTTTTTTGAAAAAAATTCTGAAACTTAAAACTTTTTGAATGGTGCAGCTTAACACAAATTGAACCTTGTACCAAGAATTGCTATACCATACCAAATGCGTTGTCTTTTCTCATTTGGAAATAATTTTCTCACATTAAAATTGGTTATAATCTTCAGTGTTATCTTGATTCATAGTACAGAGTGTTCACAAAGTCTTGCCTTGATAAAGAAAATTTATATAAAAAACTTACAGATGTGGACATACTGCTCTTGTTATTTTGATCTTTATTTCAAGCAGGTCCCCCACCCCACCCCGCAGCGTTAATACACTTCAGCATCTTCCGGAACTCTAAGAGTATCTAGACGACATTTAATTTTGTAACAAGATGGCTGTGCTATCACATCCATCATTTTTTCCTTTAACATGTTCGGCTTATATTGGGTACCTGTGTTACAAATACAGAGGAAAGAGTGACAGTTCTTAGAAGAGCAACAACGTTGTCTGTCTTTATAAACCTGTCATACCAATACATCATGCTATTAACATGCAGAGTTGGCCATATATGGCTTTTGTGCCAATAAACACAATACAAACAAATATACAGTGAGTTGCATCCATATGCATTTTTAAATCTTTGCATACTAATTGGTTATTTACTCCAATGAAATCACAGAATGCACCGAGTTTTTTTCTTTCACAGATGCTATTTTCAGTTATTGATGTTAGTACCACTTAATATTATTAGCCATTATTAGATTAATATTGCTTTTCGGAAAAAGAAGTTTGAAATAAGTATCAAATAAAAAATATATAATATGAAATATTTTTAAAAAAAATGTATTTTATCATTGTCAGACATTGTGTACACTCTTTATATTATTTGTTGGTTAACATTAATATCGGTAACATCTAAAAGACATTACATACATACGTGCACTGATGTATGTACATCGACATAAGGTCATGGAAAAATTCTGCAAATAAGTTGTCAGACCTCAGTATAACTGAAGCTATATGGAGCTTAAACACAGTAATAGTGATAACAGAATGAAAATAATACAGAAATAATGTGTGATGGATTTGATAGAACTACAGTATTCAATAATAACCTTGCATTGTAAATTCTCATGACAATAATGGACAAAAAAGTAAAGCCTATAGATATCAATTTGAACATCAGATGCACGTGCTTCCTTTTTTATTAAATATTATCTGGTTTTCTTCAATGTCATAATGGGCGTTAAGTTTTCTGTCTGTGTGTCTTTCTAATTTTTCTTGGATATTTATTAGTACATTTCGCACCCTTCATATATGAATTATTTTTACATGGATCATGCATCATTTGCGTTTTAATGACATTATACAACATTGGGTCATTTTCAGGTTTTGGCAATTCTGTGTTGATTATATCGTGTATTTTATGAGTATGGATTTTATCTGTCAACCATAATTGAATGTGTATTTGGAAATCCACTTTTTAATCATTCGATTATATACATTCAGCACCTGGTATTAAGCAATGAGATTATAGTGAGACTACCATAGGAAACAAATCAGAGGCTATATTCTCATGTAACATTAAAAGCAACTAAATATAGTTTCTGAATTAAGTAATTGTGCAGCGTATACTTGATCTTTGGTAGTAAACATAATTTTACCTTTTCGAGCGTTTGTCATATTTTGTATGTTTGTGTGACGGTTTATCCTTTTGTTAAATGAAAGCTTGAAAAGTGAAAGGATTCATTTGTGGAATTGTACATTTGATCTCGAAATATTAATAGCATACTATTAATATTTCGGTGTGTCCAAGGTGTAAAACAAATTCATTTGCAGATTTACCATCATCATATTTAGTTAGACAGCTCAGGGTGGGCCAATGCCTTCTGTTTCACCGCATTCTATTTTTATTTGCGCCAGACTGGGTACCCATTTTAGTCGCCTCGTATTACATGCATGAGTTACAGTGGAACTATTCTTTCATACCCTGTCACCACACGGGTGACGTTTTCTCAAAAGCCGACTCGTTATTATATTCGGAAAATGTTGTTGAGAGAGCCTTGGGCTTTGGCACTTCCAACTTCTTGGGTGGTTCTGCCCTCTGTAGTTTGGTTTCAGGCAGAGCCGTTCCGGCTTCGGTCTCTTCGAAATTTTCAGCTTTACGCTTATTAGCCGGAGCTCTAGACCTTGATGATTAGGAGGCTGGGAAGACGAGCCATTCCGGGTGCTTCCAAACTTTCGGTGCCCATTAAAACCTCTTCTAAAATTTGATCCGCCTCTAAAACTCATTTAATCAATGCGCATCTGCGACAACACCTTTTAAACATATAAGGTAGATTTACCACTTTTTTTTGAAGGAGACAGACAAATTATCTCCTCTAATTAATAATTTTGTTGAATGGTATCAAAATTTCAATTTTGTTTTCCATGACACTTCGAATCCTACCTATGCCTTTTATCCTGAACTAAATCAGCGAAGCTGATTTAGTCTGGTGCAAAAGGTTCAATTTCTCAATTTGTTATGCATCTATTTCTCATGTTGACTGCTATGTTTCAAATTCGATTTTTGAAAGCAATCATTGCCAGGTCATTATAATTTGGTCATATTTGAAAGAATATGAAGACAAGAGATTAGAGTCTGGCTAACCTTCAAAAGTTTTAGCTGCAAGAACTAATCTTAATGCATTGATACATAGGATTTCGGAAATTATTCGAGATAACAAAAAATAATTGCATTGCTGGTTAATGATAATCTTCACAGGTTGAATTTATCTTGTCCATGGCAAGTTCCTTTGCAATGCTGGATTTCGGAGTCGTGTTTCTGAATTTGACAATCTGTCTCGTCTTTGGGATCCCACTTAGGTAAAATTCAAAAGCCATCTCAATCAGTCCAGATGAGAAATGTTTTACCATACAGGTAATAACGATGGGAAATTTTTGGTGAAACTATTTTTAATCGTTAAACTTAATGATAGCTAACGGAACTTTTACTAAAATAAGTTGACTTGTTCATCGTTTTCGATTATTTGGGAGAATACTGCTCCAATTCCTTTATTGCTACCATCCTTATTTAAGATGATCCGCATCTATCTTTGCCAATCCGAGTCCGTTAAATGCCGTTTTAGATTAATGAGATATGTTCTCGCATTCTTCTGTTCATTTGAAAACTAGTAATAGATGCATAGTCCAAGGAAAATACGGAATTCATGCACCATTTCGAAACAAGGCCAATCAGTTATTGCCTTAATTTGGATCAATTTAAATTCCATCTGCCGAAATGTGCCCATATAAGCAACCTTTTTCCGGAAGAATCTGCATTTCTTCGGGCTTAATTAAAGTTAGCATTTTGTTATCTGTAGAATACTTCTCGAATGTTATTTAAAAAAATTTTCTTATATTTTTCCTTTTATTATGATATTATTTAAAGTATAATAAGCATGCTTTAGAAGAAAGTTGTAGTACAGTATTCATTCATTTTTCCATTTTTCAAATGTGGCCAGTTCAATGCATAATTCAAACAATTGTTAAAGCCCTTGTCTAGTGGTGAAAATTGTCTTTCCCATATTTTCCAGTACGCTATTTTCCGGTACTAGAATACGCTTTTCAAAACCAATATCGAAAATCATTGGCTCCCATTTAAGACATCTAGAATGTTATCTGTTTGTGGGAGAGGGTAATTATCCTTTTTTGTTATTTCATTTAATTTTCTATAATCCACACAGAATCGAGTCTACCCATCTTTGTTTTTAACAAGCACAATAGAAGCCCAAGGTCCCGAAGATTTCTCGATTACTCCTCTCTACCATATCTTTAACTAGCCGTTCAGCCTCTTTTTTTTGGGTCAGGGGCAGACATCTTGGATGTAGCTTGATTTGTGGATGATTTCCTATATCGATATTGGGTCACGTTGCAGCATCCAGCAGCAGCGTCACAGGTAGAAAACAAGTTTTGAAAATTCCTTAATAGTTTTCGTACAGCGATTCGTAGCTCTTCATCAAGCCCTTCGAAACTCTCCCAAGATCGTTGAAATATAATTCGGTTCAGAAAATTCATGAGTACTTGTGGTGATGTCCACTATCGATTCATATGTCGCGAGAACAGCTCCTTCATCCACAATTTTGGCCTTATTCTCCAAATTCAGAGCTCAATGGCGATGATTTCTCATTTGAAGTTAACTAATATGGCCCCTACAAGGGCACCTGTCTGGAAGACTTGCTTAGGAAAATACCGTAAGATATCCTTGAGTTGAACGGGATGTGTACGATAACCTTGAGTTGAACGGATAGTTTCAAAATATCCACCCAGAGTGCGCTTTTTCCTGAAAAACATCTTAACCATATGTGTGGCGCAACATGGCCAAGCCTGACCCTTGTGCGATTAAACCCTACAAACCAACCAACCTCCGAAAAAACATTAAATTTAACAAAATAAACGACTAAAACGGAATGCAGGAACAGGATTAACATTTATTGACTAGTTTCTGATTACCTTGTCATCGAACTACATTAAGTACACCTAAGAAAAAAGAAAAAAAAAACAAAACAGTACGCTGTTTGAGGGGGAAAAAAAAGTGGTTTTGTTTGCAGATCCTGCAAGTTGCAATTCTTCATCACATGGGTAAAAAAATCTTAAAAAATTCTCCATCTTGATTAGCTACAGATAGCGTTAAAAAGGTTTTCTCGATATCTCCACTTAAACCAATAAGATATGTTCTAACTCTGTCAATTACATTGGGGATAAGTTCTGTAAGATTAATTCCGTTAAGCAAGCAATGATGTAAGGAAGGTTTTCCTTTCTCGCAGGCAGAAGTGTCGAAAACAGGGCGTATCTTCGAGGTTTCGCTTTGCATTTTTATCACGGGACGATGTGGCAAATATTGACATTTTTCATTTTTTAATTCGTTTTCTGGGACAGTTCGATTTTTAGTCTCTCCCAATCGTCAAAAACCTCTTGGTACTCACAAAGGAATCCGCGAGCTTTCAAGCGCTTAACCATTTTCTCATGATGCGCCCAACTTAATTCTTTATTGTCTGGGAGATTTCTAGAATTGGATTTCCAAGGTAATCCACCCTCATATCTTCCACATGGAAGAATAGTTAATTTCTCTCGAAAATCATCTAAATGTTCACTATGCGCAATCTTTATGCAAAGTGATTGAGATGGCTCAGTTATTCCCAAGTATTCTAAACACCACATTTCCTTCAAATTGACACATCTACAATGCATTGAAAGCGTTGTCATGACGTTTCCAGAAACAATAACAGATTAGGACGAAACTGTTAACCGTATGTCCAGGACGATATAGGGGTTCCATTTGACCACCATCATTCACCTGCAAAATTTGAAGTCGATGGACAGTGTGTTCAACAACAGGTCGCATACTACAAATTTGGAGTATCTTTGGATTAAAAGTAGAAATTGTATGAATTTCTTTTAATTTTGAGCGTTTCATTTCTGATGCTAAATTTTTTTCCATCAGGCATTACTGTTCCACAAGCAAATTTCCAGTTTTTTGCAAATCCACCAATAAATTTACGCTTGAGAATAAACGATCAAAATATATTACATGTTTTTATTTCTTCTTTACAGTGCATTACCATATCGTATCAAAAACCATTCTTTGTTATCGGAGTGTTGTCATATTTTCCAAAATACATTTCGAAATTCAAGGTATATCCGAAATGTCAAATGCATAACATCCATATTTTTATACCTCGTTTTGCTGATATCAGAAGCATCTGCTGAATTATTCCCAAATGACTTTTAAATTTCACAAACTATTGAAACTTGTTCTAGGTTTAAAATGTTCCATGTACTTTTGTAAAGGCTCTACTTTCTGAAAGAAGGTAAAACCATTTTTATCCTTCTTTAGTTCTGATTCTCTAAGATATGTGAAAATAATGCTTAATTTTCACTAACCTGTGTTTACCATCATGCTTTTCACTTTCTCATTTCCAAGGATTGCCGTTTTTGTCCGATAATTCGTCTCAGCTTCGTGACAATGCTCATTACAAGCAAAACGGTAAAACAAATGCCCAAATTTCTTTTATACTTACGATTGGATATCAAGATTTCATCTTCATACCCTCGCTGCTTCGCACAATATTCCACATACTTTTCGTGTTCAATCGCATCTGTTCATCAGTCTAATACAATCTTAAATATTGCAAAGCTGAAGAACCTGTGGATAAATTATGACCCTCTAGAGAATGAGTCGTCGCTGTTCGGTTGACGCTCGGAGAAAGATGGAGTTTATCATAACGCTTAATTTGCGAAGTATTGCGTTATACTTTCTCGACAATTTTCGTTAATTCTCTAAATTATCAAATAATTGTATATACTAATTAAAAATATTATCGTTTAAAAAATTGATATTTAAATTAATTACAATCGCGGACTGAGAATTTAAGATATTAATCATCACAATTTCTTGACAACTTTCGTTATTAAGGTATCCGAACACGTTCGGAGCACTTTTTTAGAAAAACATGGTGCAGGCATACTTTATCATTTCTAGGTATTTTAATCATATTTATAGGTTTAACACCATTCAAAATTAGTAATAGGATATCAAAATTTGAAATAAATATTAAAACTTTTTGAAAATTGGCATTTTATAGCATAAATTTAAGCAAATTCTTAAAAAACTTCAAATTTGCTACACCAAAAACTATTACTCTTATCCAAACAAAACTTATACTAAAAACAACAACATAGTTTTCTCTAGGGAATGAACTACAATCATATGATTATAATAATAAATAAAAATTTTAGAACCAATCGAAGATTTATCATGAAACTTATAGTCAATTTATGACGTTATTATTCAAACAATAAGCTATAAATTAACTATTCACCCAATTTAAATTCTGTTAGTTCATTCCCTAGAAAATAGTATAAAGACAAAGTGTACCAAATTTCATAGTAATGTGATAATTATATTGGTCAAATCCTAGTATCCTTTACACGATTGGCGCGTTTTTGAAAAACGTCACCAACGCCTAAATGACGCGTTGGTGTTTGTCGCCAAACTGTTGCCAACGCCGAAATGACGTGTTTACGAATGTCGTCGCTGAAAATTGTAGATTCATAAACATACCATGAAAAAAGCATATAAATTAATAAACAATGAAAAATATAATATAAATTATTAAAAAATGAGTAAACACAATTTGACAATACAATCATTTATAATTTCTAAGCAAGGAAATTTATATAAGTTAACATCAAAATACAATAAATAAACAATCTTCGTGCTTTTCTGCGGCTGCAACTCCTGAATAAACGGACTTTATTGCGGCAATGAAAGCTTTAACTTTCTCGGACGAATTTTTGTTTTTGTGTATACGCCGCCACATATATTTGCCCATGTAGGAGTCGAACTCGTCCTTGACCCTTTTCGTGCCTTTCATATCGCGCTTTGCGGCGCTCCACGTTCTCTCTATTGAGTTGGTGTGAGCACCGGTTACCGGATTCCGGAAAGTCACGCTGTGGTTCACTGTGAAATGGCGAAAACCTTCTTCATCAAGACAGTCGTAGGCTTTCCAGCAATTAGATACAACGACGCTGCCGGGCAAAACGTACTTTTTCAGCACTGCCAACAGCGTCTCTTTTGAACGATCTGGAACAGCTTCCATAAAACATTTGTCAGTGCCGCTTTCGATGCCACCGAAAACCCACTGACCCTCCACACGCTTCCCACGGTTCAATTTTCGTTTGCCAAATTTTGACTCGTCAATTTCTACGACGACGACCTCGCCGCCGAGAGGTGCAGAATTTAGGGTAATCCACTGGGCACAAACCTTCCGGCAGAACATCATCCGATCGGTCGCGGTTTGTTTGGCAATACAGAGATCATCCACAATATAGGTATGGCTTGCTCCATAAATCTACTCCACAATCAACTGCATAATTGTGGTGATATCGAGGTTCGATCCATCGAACCACGTGCCTTTCCGGAGCAACTATAAACCTGTGTTTATTGATGGTTCTAAAAATGAAGATCACGTTGGAGCAGCAGTTGCGATAGGAGATGTTATTATATCAGAAATATTACATAAGTTCTGCTCAGTATTTACTTCAGAGATATATGGTATATATTTAGCTTTACTTAAAGACATAAGATATTTGACATCAGATATTTTAATATTGTTGCAAAAAATGTTTTTTTTTATATTATTGTATTTTTGTAATTAATTTAAATGAATAAGCTTATTCTATTTTTAAAATGCCAATTTTTGTATTTCTCAATGCATTTTCTTATAAATTGTGAACTTATAAATTGTACCCACTGTAAAATTTTTATTTTACGAGCACAGAGATCGTTTTTCTAACTACGAGCCTGTGTTTACTGATGGTTCTAAAAATGAAGATCATGTTGGAGCTGGTATGGTATTTCTGAGATATATGGTATATAGGGCTTTACTTAAAATGAATAATATGGGAAGGAAATTTATTTTATATACCGATTCAAAAAGTGCAATCGATGCTCCGAGGAATGTTAATCATATTAATCATCCTCTAGTTCTTAAATGTGCAGAGATGTACAAATATTTAACAAATAAAGGTCTGTACATTGCATTTTGTTGGATTCCTGGCCATGGAGGTATTATAGGTAATGAATTAGCTGACCAGGTATCTAAAACGGTTACGCTCAGGGTGAAACATGAAAGGAAAGTAATAAATAAGATTTAATTAAATCGCGTGTACTTTCTTAAGGGAGTGATATTTAGTATTTCTCGTAACCGATTTGATGGTTTAAATTGGACCTTGTGCCAGAAAAACTTAACTATACCATACCATACCATACCATACCGATTTGATGGTTATGAATGTAATAATACGTAACAGATATCAAATTCTCTTGTTCATATACGCAAATCTTAAAGAGACAACTTACATTGAAAGAAATCCCCCCCCCCTTTCAATTTTACGTTTAACATTTCTCTCAGCCCTCGATTTAAAAATAAATATATGGTCAGTTTTACGAAACCGATGCGCAGATGTAAAATTAATTCGTCTACGCATTGGACACACAAGGTATACGCATAGACATTTGCTGTTTGGTGAACGAGCTCCTCATTGTACGAACTGTGGAGTGATCAATTCTATTGCACATATTCTTACTCAATGTCCTAACTTTACTTCTGATCGTTTAACTCGCTTTCATTCGCCTATTTTAAATTTACAGGACCTAGTGGATGAGAAACCTCACTTAAATCTTTTTGACTTTTTAAAAGCCATTGGTTTCTTTCATAGTATTTGAATTTTATTTTTATTCATGTGCCAAATCGTTGTAAATCATAGATCTTCTCAACTTTTGACGTTTTACAATGCATCCTTCTTTTATTTACACATTTTATAATGAAACTGTTTGAAAATCCTTAATAATCCGTATATTAACATAAGCTTTATTACATTCTGTACAAAAATGCGATTCATACTTTTTGTTATCAGCACAATTTTTTTGGATCCATTAAAAGATTCATTACTGCTATAAAATCTACCACACTCCACGCACATCTGGGGAGAATTTTCATATTTATCAGTTAAATGTTGGAGATTATCTAAACTTGTCTCAATTGGCAATAAACATATGGAACTTTTTTACAATTTAATTTATTACAATTGTTTTTTAGCAGAGTTAAAGCATCACATCCTACCCTTTGGTTTACAACGTTTTAAATGATTTGTAAAAGAGGATCTTGAGGAACTGGATTTGAAGCATACCTCACATTCTTTAGGATAAGTACTCTTGACCCGTTCTATACATTTATATTTTCTTAAATGATGGCTTCGGCAAATAAGTTCTCCCACAATAATCACAAGTCTTTGAATATGAACAATTCTGAGCACTTGCTCCAGTAATATTTATACTTATTATTTTTTTAATTTAGAGCCAAAAAATATCTGTCCTACTTTCTTTTTTACAATCATTTTGTAATAGCACTGTAAGTTTATTTGTTGTAGAAATACTGCAAATAAACACTTTCATAGATATTTTTGTCACATTTTGGTAAAATATTTTTACTTATCTTAGTAATTTTTGCTTTTCTAAGTTTTTTAGAAGGACATGCTGGGCGACATTGGGCTGGGGAAGCTTCTGGGAAAAGCTTTGGGAGGCGAGGAGCTTCTGGTTCACAGTGGGTTGGCAGAATGCATGCAGCAACTGACTGCAAGTTGAGAGGAAACAGCAGCAGGCACAGTAGTTAGTAGAAATTTAGGAACAATAGGTTCATAAAAAGATAGGACACCGTAACGGAGTTGAATGGCAAAAACTGAACCATAGACATATAGGAAACAACAGGTACAAGAAATTGAACATGGCCAATAGATGTCGTCCAAGGAAGAGTTGGAAGCACAGGCGGGGGGGGGGGGGGGGGGGGGGGGGACAGGGGAGAGGGGGGGGGGGGGGGGAAGGTGGAAGAGAACAAGAAACAGTTGAGATTGGACAGGCTGAAACAGATGGTCGTGCTAAAGGCCAAGATGCATCATATTTTGACCAAGATGGTAAAAATGAAAATTGCCTTGAGGAAGACAATGGGGGAAACTCAGTTGATTCAAAATGAATTGAGCAGCAACTAATTGACATTTTTGAACCTATAATAGTTGAAGAAGAAAAATGAATATAATAACATCTTTTAAAACTGTATGGGCAATAAAAACATGAATATAAATTATATATTATCAGATAACAGGTGCATTTATACCGGGTATCCAAAAAGTTCTCGTACTGATGATTTGTGAATTTATTTTACAAAACCAACAGGTTTAAAAAGAATTATTTTTATGCCAATGATAAAAAGCACTTTTAACATAACTAACGAAAAAATACTGAACTTACATTTATAATAAATGTTCAAAATGTCCACCCCTTTCTTGGAGACAAAGCTAAATTCGTTTGCGCATGTTTTTCGAAACGCGTTTTAACATGCTAGGAGTGATTTCTTGTATTCTTTGGGTAATTGCGATTTTCAAATCATCTATTGTTTGAGGATCACCTTCATAAACTTTGCCCTTTCAATATCCCCACAGAAAAAAGTCCGGGATGGTCAGATCAGGGGATCGAGGTGGCCAAAGATTTTTTGAGATAAGTCGATCGCCGAAAAAATCTTCTAGCATGCCCATGGTTTCATTACTCGTATGACATCTTGCACCATCTTGTTGGAACCAAGAATATCGTTCATCCACTTCTAACAATGCCACAAATTGCTGAATAAGTTCCCTGTATACAGAAACATCAACAGTTGATTCGAAAAACAGAGGTCCAACAATCCTTTTGCGTGATACAGCACACCATACGCCAATTTTTTGAGAATGTAAAGGTTTTGGCATTACTGAATGAGGATTGGTCGTTGACCAAAAGCGAGAGTTTTGTCCGTTCATGTAACCGCTTAAATGAAACCATGCCTCGTCGGAGAAAAATGTTTTATCCAAAATATTGATGTTGTTGCGAATAAATCTCTTGAACCATTGGCAATAACGAAACCGCTTCTCATTGTCCAGAGATTAATTTCCTGTACCATTTTTACACGATAAGCATGAAAATGCAAAGATCTTAAAGCATTATGTGTCGATCCACGAGATGCTCCAATTTCTTGTGCCAAACGCCTCACGGATTTTTGAGGAGTTTGCAATATCTTTTGTTGAGAGTCTTGCAGAAAGGCTGGTGTAAGAACTTTCGATCTTCCACTCCTATGCTTGTCTTCCACCGAACCTGTATTACGAAATCGTCGAACGAGCCGATATAGCGTATCTTTACTCGGTACTGCACTATTTGGATATTTATTTCGCCAAACTTCTTTGCATCTTTCATACGATTTACATTCAAAATAAGCCTCAAGCAGCATAATTCTCTGATTGCGTGATAAACTCATTTCACAATGCCGAACAAAATAACATAAACTTTATTCTCGTACAACTTGAGCTCGATTAAAAGCAAACGATAAAAACTAAAGAATTTATGCAACGGTTAGCAGACGATAAAATTTAATATACTTGAAAAAAAAATCATGGACAATGATTTTTTAAATTTGGTATACGGGAACTTTTTGGACACCCGGTATATACCTTTTTGTGAGGCTGGTGGTTAAGAACATATGAAGGAACTGGGACAACAGAAGTTGGTAAATGAAAGCTGATAAAAGAAAGACAATGGAGGAAATTCGAAAGAATACAGAATGTGTCCTGTGGTGATCGAATGGCAATTTTTCGTCTACAATAGTTAATTACACTCATGTCCGTAAATTAAGGCTCTGGGGCTTGGCGTTAAGGGTGGTCAACGTTCCTGGAGGTGGCTCTGAGCGTATAGGTCTTGACTAGCACCATGGTAAGTGCCGAGGCTGGAGTTCTCAGAGCCGGTAACTGCCATCCCTTGTAGGGCTCGGTGGTGGGCGGTGCCGTCGGGACCCGAATCTCATGACCTTTTGTGCATGGGTAAAAAAAAACAAAGCTCCCTTCAGTGGGCAACAAAATGTTTCTACCTTTACAACAGTACCTAATTTTCCAACCTTTTTCATTATCAAAAGATCATCTGTTACTAATGATACGTTTCATTCTGTCTCTCCGTTTCTTGTTGAAAGAGGCATAACTGGCAATATTGGTGAAGTTAAAAGTACTAAAAAACTTCGATCTGGCGATTTGCTGGTCGAAGTACAATCGCGTAAACAGTCTGTACAAATTACGAAATTAAAATCATTGGAAAATATACCAGTTGTTGTTTCTCCACATTCTTCACTGAATTCCTCCAAAGGTGTAATTTCCTGTGGGGAGCTATTCCATGTACCGGTAGATGAAATAACTAAAGAGTTGCAAGGACAAGGGGTTAGCCATGTACGGCGTATATCTGTACGGAGAGATGGCCAGCTCCTAAATACCAAACATCTGGTTCTTACCTTTAGTTTCAACAAATTACCTGAGTACATTAAGGCAGGGTACATGCGCCTGTTGGTTCGACCATATATACCGAATCCGCTTCGTTGTTTTAAGTATCAACGGTTCGGACATTCAAGAACTTCTTGCCGAGGGACACTAACTTGCGCCCGCTGTGCAGAAGTAGGTCACGATAGTTCGGAATGCACATCTAGGGAGAAATGCTTTAATTGTCAAGGTACACATACATCCTTTTCTCGAAACTGTCCAGCATGGCAGCTTGAAAAAGAAATAATTAGTACAAAAATTAAAAAACAAATTTCTTACTCCGAAGCTCGTAAACTTGTGAAATCTCAAACTCCTGTATCTGGTACCAGCTACTCTTCTATGATCAAAAAACCACCTGCAACTGATATTATTCAAGACAAAAGAAACAATATACTTACTGATAATACTCCCGAATCCGTTATTGTAAAGACATTGCCAGTAGCTCTCCATAGTAGTAATGTTAATCAGCCAACTGGTCATGAACATGAAACGTTTCATGTCCCATCTAATGAAATGTCACAGGACATGAATAAATTTAAAACTGTCACTTATAAGAAAAAATATAAAAAAGATCACAAGCACAGTTCTGAAAATATATCATATTCTAAATTCTGGAAGACTTCACCTCGACAAGTCTCCCAATCTATGCCAGTCTCGAATTTGAGCTCTTCCATTAATTCTAAATCAGCCAATAAAATGGATCAAGCCAAGTCTGAGCTTGAATTAATGACCACAAATAAGTCCAATCATAACACCGACAGCGAAATAGAATCGGATAATGCTATAGAATACAACCCTCATGAAACAATTGATGAAACACCACTTGCTGCGGAACCTTCTAACGATTCCATCACGGATGATAAAACTGTTTTTAAACAAAGTCCCCAAGAATGTCAAGTTAAATGGATTAATCTTAAAAATGTTTGCAGTGAACCTTCAAGTACCCCTATACATAGCAAATACTTGAAGAAACACCGAGTCAAAAGATTGCAATGATTTTTTTTCTTTTCACTTCGTTTTGTAATTTATTGTATCTATTTTAATGCTATAAGAACATGCATTTTCACGTTTTAAATTTCATCGATATTTTAATCTTTTAACATTTTTGGAAAATTTTTCTTTACGGGATGTAATTCACATTTTTATAAATGCTGATACTATTCATTATTGGATGTCTTTCTTTTTATCACGAGAAATTATAAATTTAAACTGACTAAATTGTACATGACATTTTTGATACCATTTGTTTGGCGCAGTATAGCCATATATGGCTCTTGCGCCATTAAATCTCAAAATACCAAATACCGTAAATTAAGGATAATGCAAATTCAGGAAAAGAAAGTCAGAAGCAAAACAAATGTGACTGATTTGTAAAACCTATTTATTAAAAAAAGGTAAAGGGCAAAAAAATGCTATATGTTTGATATCATTAATAAAAGTTGTGATTTTTTTGCTCCCTGGAGCAAATTACAAAAAAAAAACCTATTTTCAAAAACCAATATTACATGGTTCGTATGATGGTTAATAAATTGTATGTCTCCCAAACGATGCATTCCAACCACATGTCTGGCGCAGTATAGTCATCTATGGCTCTTGCGCCTTTAAATCCCACAATGCAATACAATACAATCCTAGACGATGCAATACAATCCGTACAACGCCTAGGCATGCTGAGTATCAAATTATCAATCTGATCTTGGGGAATATTACACCATTCATGAAGCAATGCTCTCCGAAGTTCCGGTAGACAAGTAGGAGGTGGTTGACAGGCTGCAACTCGTCAGCCCAACATGTCCCACACATGCTCTACTCTATTCAAATCCGGTGAGAATGCTGGCCAGTCCATATGGGTGATATCCTCCGTATTACGATGTTTGCACTATGAGGACGGACGTTGTCATCCATTAACACGAATTCTGCGACCCCGGTCCAATGGGTATAAATGGCTTTAGCGACCCTGCCTACGGTAGCATATTTTAACGGAATGTCTTCGTTCCAACGGCTGAACCTATCAATTATCGTTAATAAATATTGGTAGCTATCTGAAGGTGGCAACGGATCCACCAAATCGAAATGAATATGTTCGAAACGATTATCTAGAACTGCTATATTAAAAACGGGACTTGATGTATGCCGATGAATTTTTGAACGGTGGTACGGTATACACGTTTTAGCCCATGTGCGAACATTCCTTGTCGTAGCCGTCCAGATGTATTGAGACGTTGCCAACTTAATTTACTAGGCTTTGATGCCTGGATGGGAAAGGTTGTGTAATGAATCGAATGCCAGTCGTCGAAATTGAGGTGGCAAATATGGACGGATTTTTTTTTAAATTTGTTGTATCGCAATATAATTCAGTTATCGCAATTACTCGGCATACATGAGTTTGATAGTCATCGGATCCAAATTTCTTTGTTGGAAACTGAAGTCACAAGTCCTGATAGCGAAATGCTTGCAATCATCCCATCTTACAGGAACCATAGTCGGGAAGATTTGGTCCAGGGATAGGCCCCTCAGGGGCTCAATTTCTTTAGGTGAGTACGGGTGTCACAATCCCGAGGTACCCAGGGATCTCTACTCCCTTTATGCTTACTCTCATCTACGCCTCCTGCTGTCTGCTTATTTCTTCCATCCCTCGACGGCAAGCGAGGGAGCTCTCCATGAGAAGCTGTCGCCACTCTGTTTGCTTCTTGCTTCTTATGGGCAGCCAAAAACCCCACGTGTTGACCGTGCGTGGCAACCCATTGGACGGGTGGTGCACTGTTGGTCCCCAGTGTATCAATTCGGTCGGTAGTTAGCCGCCAAAGTGGTTACTCTGCTAGGGATCAAGCGAAGGGGTCACCTTCTGGGGCTCTGCGTTAAGGGTGGTAGACGTTCCTGGAAGTGGTCCTTAGCGTATAGGTTCCAGCTAGCATCAAGGTGGATACTGGGGCTGGGAATTCCCAGAGCCAGCAATTGCCTTCCCTTGTAGGGCTCTGTGGTGGGCGGTGCCGTTGGGGCCCGAATTTCTATTCTATTGTGTATGGGCTCTTCCTTCAAACCTTCTTTCTGTTATCCAATTACCACTGATACTCGTTTCATTATTGTTCACACGCCTAAAACATTTCATTCGGTTTCTCCTTTTCTCATTCAAAGACTAATTGTTTCTGTTATTGGTGAAGTCAAGGATGTTAAAAAACTTCGTTCTGGCGATCTTCTCATTGAAGCTGCCAATAAAACCCAAACTTAAATTATGAAGAAGCCTAAAAAGCTTGGCGATTTTCCCGTTGAAACCTCTCCACATAAATCTTTAAACTACTCTAGAGGTATAATTTCCGAAAAAGACCTTTTAGCAAATACAGAACACGAGCTTGTGCAGGAACTAAGCTGTTATAAAGTTGCTGCACGTCGCATCCACACCAAGCGAGACGGTGTCATGGTGCCTACGCAGCATGTGGTTCTCACTTTTTCGACTCCTGACCTCCCAAAAGCAATACGGGCTGGTTTTTTACATTGTAGTGTGCGTCAATACATTCCAAACCCTCTGCGCTGCTTCAAATGCCAGAGATTCGTCCATTCTCAACAAAGTTGGCGAGGTAATATTAGATGTTCTAAATGTGCTGAAATTGGACACGATTCTAAAACATGCACTTCAGAAACCCTAAAATGCTGTAACTGCTTAGCTACACATCCTGCCTTTTCCCGAACCTGCCCAAAATGTTTGATTGAAAAACAAATACAGGCGACAAAAGTGAAACAAAATATATCTTACGCAGAAGTTCGTAGATTAGTTGTCGGACAGACACCAAAGCCAGGTCTATCATATTCTTCTGTTCTCACTCAAAAAATAGAGATTGGTATTCAGTACGACCTTAATGATATCAGCCCAGTGAAAATATTGACTCCCTCTTCAAATATAACAAATAAAGCCACATCTGCCAAGACTTCAAACTCACTGGAGCAACCGCTTTCTAAGGTGCAACCGTACATTACAGTTGCCAAAGGCCAAAAAAATGCAAAAGGAAAAAGTCGAAAAAAATCAATATTTCCGTCTATACAGCATCCTCCACGTCCTCCTGATTCTTCCAAAATGGAGGTCTCTAATGAGATTTTAAAATTAACAACATCCTCTTCTGATCTGTCGGATGTTGGAATAAATCATTCTACGATTATTTCTGATTCAGGTGCTGGTGTCAATAGCAATCCTGAACTCCATTCTTAAAATTCAAGTGTCTCGGTGTTTCCTGGAATATTCGCGGTTTTCCTTCAAAAATTCCTGATATTAAAATTTTAATTAACTCTTATCAGCCTGCTGTAATTGCCCTTCAGGAAACACTTTTGAAATCAACAGGTCCAGCAAAAATTCGTGGTTACTCAAGATGAGATGTAGATATAGGTGCAGTCCCAACTGGAGGTGTCTGCATATTGACTTCAAATGTGTATCCCAGTACCGTTCTTCCAATACATATTTCATTACAGGCCGTTGCAATACAAATCCATTTTAAAACCCTTATAACAGTTTGTAACATTTACCTCCCACCAAATGAAACTATTAATCAGGAAGAACTAAATTTTTTAATTGATCAATTGCCCACACCTTTCATCTTGTTTGGAGACTTTAATGGTCATGGTATGTTATGGGGTAGTGATAAAACTAATTCTCGTGGAAGACAGATCGAGAAACTTATCTCCGATCACTGTCTCTATCTACTTAATAGGGATGAAAAAACTTATTTTCATATGGCAACACACACATTCCATACATTGGACTTGGCTATTTGTTCTCCTTCTCTTATGACCTCGCTGAATTTTGTTGTTGAAAGTGACCTTCATAACAGCGATCACTTCCCGCTTCTAGTCTCCCATGCTGACAATGTTGTGCGAATTCATTTCCTCGGAAATACCTTTTCCGGCGTGCAGATTGGAAAGCATTTAAACAACTCGCTGTGATCACCGAAGAAATGGTCAAGTCTTCAAACATAAATGACGCAGTTCAATACGTCACTGCCCCTCAGGGGCTCACCTACTATAGGTGAGTACGGGTGTCCCAATCCCGAGGTACCCAGGGATCTTTACTCCCTTTAGGTTTACTCTCTTCTGCGCCTTCTGCTGTCACCTTTTTTTTCTTTCCCTCGAGGGTAGGCGAGGGAGCTCTCCATGAGAAGCTGTCGCCGCTCTGTTTGCTTCCTGCTTCTCATGGACAGCAAATACCCCCACGTGTTTGCCGTGCGTGGCGACCCATTAGACGGGTGGTGCACTGTGGTCCCCGGTGTATCAATCGGCCGGTAGCTGTCAACCCAAGTTGTTAGTCTGCTAGGGATCAAGCAAAGGGGTCACTCCTTGGGCTTGGTGTTAAGGGTGGTCACTGTCCCCGGGGGTGACTCCGAGCGTATAGGTTCCGGCCAGCACCAAGGTAAGCGCCGAGGCTGGGAATGGCCAGAGCCGGTGGCTGCCTTCCCTTGTTGGGCTCCGTGGTGGGCGGTGCCGTCGGGCCTGAAACTTTGTCATATCGTATGGGGCCTCGCACCAAATCTCCCTTCAGTGGGCAAAAGTATCATGTTTCTATTCCAATTCCACCTCCGTCATTCTTTATTGTAAGTAGAGTATCATCTGAAAAAGAAACCTTTCATACGGTGTCACCTTTTCTTGTTGAAAAAGCTGTTACTGGACATTTGGGTGAAGTTAAAGGCATAAGAAAAATTAGATCTGGGGATTTAATTATAGAAGTAGCTAATCGTAAGGAGGCGCAAAAAATTCTGAACATTAAATCTTTTTCCACGATACCTGTTTCTGTTAGTACCCACCGAACCCTTAACTACTCTAAAGGAGTTATTTCTTGTGGGGAACTATATAATATTGATACTGACGAAATTTTGAAAGAATTACATAGTCAAGGGTGTTACTGACGTCAAACGAATTAATGTTAAAAGAAATGGCATCATTTTAAAAACAAAGCATTTAATCTTAACTTTTGCTTTTCCAAAAATACCTGAATTCATTAAGGTTGGTTACATGCGTTTGGTTGTAAGACCTTACATTCCGAACCCTCTTAGGTGTTTCAATTGTCAGCGCATTGGACATTCCAAAGCTAATTGCCGCGGGAAACTTACATGTGCCCGCTGTGCTGAAGCTGGGCATGAAAGTACTGATTGCACTGGTTCAGAAAAATGTGTGAACTGTCAAGGTCAACATAGCTCTTTTTCACGTTCTTGTCCTAAGTGGCAGTTTGAAAAAGACGTACTTACCGTCAAAGTCAAAAATCAAATTTCTTACCCCGAGGCAAGGAAAATTGTACGAGCTCGTACACCTGTATCTGGGGTCAGCTTTGCAGATGTAACAAAGGCAATTAACCTTGCTCAAAGAAACGCATCAGATACACCTTCCGATGTTCAACCTTTTGTTTCTGACATTGAACCAGAAAAAGAACTGGATACTTCTGAAACTAGTTTGTCCTCCGAGACAAAACCTAAGAGAAAAAAGCTGCCTTCCAAATCGCAGAAGGCATTTGCTCTTAAACTTTCAAAACAAGGTCGTTCTGCAAAAGATGTTGCTTTTTCTCTGACTACTAAAAAATCTCTAGCCTTGGATATGGCAGAATCTGGTCTTGTCCAGAAAGATTTGACCTCCTTGTTCGGTGGTGGACCAAAAAGTCCGGAGTTATTACAACTCCATCCTTCCGACGAGGAAGATTTTCAAATGAGTTGCGATGCATCTGCGACTCCAACAATAGGCACTAACAAAAATTCCCATCAGACAGCTTAATGGTTAATTTTCTCTCTTGGAATTGTCGTGGCATCAGATACAAGACTGCAGACATTAAGGCTTTATTGAATTCATTTCAACCTGTTTGCTTCGCTCTTCAGGAAACTCACCTGAAGACAAATATCCCATTTAAAATTCGTGGCTATCATTCTGTACGGAAAGATGTTGACACTGGGAGAACAAGTTCTGGTGGAGTTTATCTTGATCTCGAACATGTATCCCAGTACAACGCTCCCTTTACACACTCCTCTGCAGGCTGTAGCTATTCAAGTTCATGTCAGAACTCTTGTTACAGTCTGCTCTATTTATTTACCACCAAATGAGCCAATTAATCAAAATGAACTTAATGCTTTGATGGATGAGCTCCCTACACCACTTCTTTTACTTGGTGACTTCAATGGGCATAGTCCTCTATGGGGTTCAAATAATCTGAATTCCCGAGGACGACAAATAGAACAATTTATTTCCGAAAACTGTCTTTGTATCCTCAATAATGACGAAAAAACTTATTTCCACGAACCTACTCGTAGTTTTCACAGTATCGACCTAGCTATTTGTTCTCCTTCACTTTTACCTTTTTTGAATTTTAATGTCGGATGTGACCTCTATAATAGTGATCATTTTCCAGTCATTGTCTCCCATGTTAACAGTACCTGTAAGACGCAACGCCCTCAGCGATATCTATTCCAAAGGGCAGACTGGGAAACTTTTACACATCTTGCTGTGATTACAGATACAATGGTAAATTGTCGAAATGTTACCGATGCTGTTCAGAATGTGATAAATCATATAAAACAGGCTGCTGATGCTACAATTCCCAAGAACTCACCCCACCCCCGGAGATATCGTCGGCCGTGGTGGAATGATCAATGCCGCGACGCCTACAAGACTCAGAGAAAATTATGGGGAATTTTCCGTAGGTATCCTACTACGGAAAATCTTATAGCCTTCAAAAGAGCACGGGCAACTGCACGTTGCATACGTCGTCGTAGACAGAGGGAGTCTTGGATTCACTTTGTTTCTTCCATCAATTCTTCTACAACAACTGCACATCTTTGGAGGAAAGTTAAGGCAGCTGATGGGGTTTATCAAGAATTCCCATTTCCTGTCTTAAACACAGGAAACGTTTGTTACTCCTCTCCAACCGATGTTGCTAATGTTATCGGGCAATCATTTGCGAGAGTTTCAAGCGTAGATTCATATAGTCCGACATTCCTTGCGACTAAGAATTGCGCTGAACAGGTGCATCTTCACTTTAAAACCCGCTGTTTCTTGCCATATAATTGTGCTTTTCAGATGCATGAATTAAAACGAGCTTTATCGCAAGTTCATGACACTAGCCCCGGACCAGATGGTATTACATATAGTATGCTCTGCCATCTGAATGACGATTCTCTGGCAAACATTCTGTGTTTGTTTAATAGAATCTGGAATGAACAGACATTTCCATCCCAGTGGCATGAAGCAATTGTAATACCACTCGTGAAACCTGGGAAAGATCCTTGTAACCCTCAGAACTATAGACCAATTGTTTTGACAAGTTGCCTTTGCAAACTTTTCGAACGTATGGTTAATACTAGACTTTTATATGAATTAGAGAAAAATGAATGCATTCCTCCACTTCAAAGTGGCTTCTGCAAACGCAGATGTACTGTTGATAATTTAATCCACATAGAAACTAACATTCGTAATGCCTTTGTACGCCGAAATCATCTTGTTGCTGTTTTTTTCGACGTTACTAAGGCGTATGATCGTACATGGCGCTATAGGATCCTTCGCACTTTATCTGAACTTCATTTTAAGGGAAATTTGCCTATTTTTATAAAGAATTTTTTATCTTATCGCCTTTTCCGTGTGAAAGTCGGTAATTATGTTTCAAATCCTTTTATTCAACAGGAGGGCGTTCCTCAAGGGAGCGTGTTAAGTGTCACCTTGTTTATTCTTCATTTTAGTCAAATTCTTAGGGTTCTACCGGCAACTGTTACTGGTACCCTATATGTGGACGATTTACAAATATCCTGCCAAGAGTCGGATATGTCTTTGATTGAGAGACAGTTGCAGGCCGCTATTAATGAACTTGAAGCTTGGTGTGATTTGAATGGACACACACTTTCTCCTGAAAAAAGTTGCTGCGTTCATTTCTGCAGAAAGCGAAGTCTTCATCCAGATCCTATAATCTATATCAATAATAGGGCTATCCCTGTTGTTGAAGAGACGCGCTTTTTAGGAGTTACTTTTGATCGAAAACTCACTTTCCTTCCGCATGTCCAACTCTTGCGGAAGAGATGTGAAAGAGCGCTCAATATTCTCAGAGTTCTTTCTAACACATCTTGGGGAGCGGATCGTGTTTCATTGCTTCGAATTTATCAAGCACTAATACTGTCACGCATTGACTATGGTTGTGAAGTTTATGGCTCTGCTCGAGCAAGTATTTTGCGGAGACTTGATACATTACACCACTCTGCATTGCGGATTTGTTCCGGAGCATTTAGGACTTCTCCTGTACAAAGTTTATATGTCATATGTCATCAATTACCTCTACACTTACGGCGTAGAAAGCTATCTGTCCGATACTTCTTCCGCATTTTATCTCTTCCGAATCACCCAATTCGAAATACCACTGTACCTATCAGTCTTCGAAGACTTTATAGTGCTCGTCCACATAATATCCTTCCCTTTCATGAGAGGATTAAAACTGATATTAAAGTCTTGAACCTGGAGAATATTGAAGTGTATCCAGTTAATCTCTTATCTTTCCCACCTTGGAGTCATCCTGACTTTTCATATTTTAACCCATTTTTAAATTTTGATAAAGCTACTACTGCTTCAGTTGTTTTCCAACAATTATTTAATTATCATCAGCATCGATTTTCGGCCTATATACAGATTTATACAGATGGATCAAAATCGATACTAACGTATAGTTACCGCCTGCAGAATTCGTGTTCTGTTTTAACTTCTGAATTATTTGCAATTTTGTTGGCCCTTGAAAAAATTTCTCTTTCCGAAGAGCGCCTGTTTTGCATTTATTCAGATAGTAGGAGTGACTTGGAGACACTGTGTCATTTTACAAAATGTAAACATCCTGTTGCAATCGATATTCACTGTCGCTTAAAAACTCTTCAAACAAAGGGTTTCAGCATACTTTTCTGCTGGATACCTAGTCATGTAGGTATAGATGGCAATGAAAAGGCTGATTGTTTGTCACGTATGACAAGTATATACTTTCTGTTTGGCAAGAATCCTGGGATAGAGAGATACAAAATAAATTGCATTTTATTAAACCGACTATTAACCTGTGGCCTGCTGTCTCGGTTCGAGGGGCAGATGTCAAATTAACCAGACTACGCATTGGTCACACCCGCCTTACGCACAAACATCTTTTGTTTGGTCAGCGTCCACCGATGTGCTCAGACTGCAATGTTAATCTTACAGTTTTACACATTTTAATTCAGTGTCCTAAATATAATTTCCATCGTGTGCGGTTTTTTAATTCATTAACATTGGAAATGCATGAATTGGTGGGAGAACACCCTCACAGGAATATCTTTAAATTTTTAAAATGTATAAATTTTTTCCATTTTATATGAATACTATAGGGATTTTAAATATTTTCTGGGAATATTTTCCATAATTGGAGTCATAATTTTAAGATCTTTATCCTTTAAACTTATTGTGCTTCCTTTTTTATAAGTGTAAAACGTTGTTTGTATTTTCACCTTGAGGGAATGTTTTGTTTAACAATCATATGGTAATATACACATACCACTTGTTTTGGCGCAGCATAGCCAGTTTTGGCTCTTGCGCCATAAAAATCGAACATCCATCCATCCATCAATACGTCACTGATACAATAATTGCTGCTGCTGATGCATCAATACCCAAGAGCTCTTCTCATCCGCACAGATTGCGAAAACCGTGGTGGAACGATGCATGCTATGGTGCTCTTAAGAAATTGGAAAAAATGTGGGGTATCTTCCGTCGATACCCAACCACAAAAAACTTTGCCTTTACGAGCATGTGCTTTGGCGCTTTTAGAGTCCGCCGTAGAAGTGAACGAGAGTCGTACATACGATTCGCTTCTTCAATAACTTCAACATCGAGTTCACAATTGTGGAAAAAAGTTAGAGCAGCAAACGGTATTTACAACGATTTCCCATTTCCCATCCTGAAGCGTGGTAATAACATTTACTTTTCCCCAGAAGATATCGCTAATGTCATTGGAGAAACCTTTGCTGAGATTTCTAATTCCCATTCTTACTCTATGACTTTCCAGGAAATTAAGAAACGCTTTGAACAGCATCCTGTCACATTTGACAGCGACAAATATGCTCCCTATAACTGTGAATTTAAAATTTTCGAATTACAGAAGGCTCTATCCCAGTGTCATACTCCATCTGGTCCTGGAGATGAATTAACATATTGCATGCTTCAAAATCTACGCGAAAATTCCCTCTTAAATGTTCGATTGTTTAACCGAATCTGGAATGAGCATGTTTATCCAAAACAATGGCAAAATGCTATTGTTATTCCAATATTAAAACATGGGAAAGATAGTGCTGACCCACTAAGTTACCGACCTATAGCACTTAAAGCTGTCTTTCAAAAACACTTAAGAGAATGATCAACTCAAGATTAATTTATGAACTGGAAATGAATAACTTTATACCAATGTATCTGAGCGGATTCCGTAGAGGACGCTCTACACTAGACAATAATGTTTATTTATAAACTCAGATCCGTAATGCATTTGTAAAAAAATATCATTTAGTTTCTGTTTTCTTTGACGTTGATAAAGCGTATTACCGCACTTGGCGTTACGGTATCCTACGTACTTTATCAAATTGTGGATTTTATGGAAATTTACCGATTTTTATTAGAAACTTTTTATCTCATTGTTCTTATAACATTCGTGTTGGTGGTATACTTTCAAACTCTTTCCCCCTCAGGGGCTCACCTTCTTTAGGTGAGTACGGGTGTCCCAATCCCGAGGTACCCAGGGATCTTTAC
>JAPMOR010114446.1:7849-30073 GCA_026543865.1 Argiope aurantia
AAATTATATTTAACTTAGGTATAAAGTTAAATGGTGTATAGAATTTAAATTTAGCACAAAATGATCAGTTTTTTAATTTATTTCTTGTTCTGGGATTTTTTAATGGAGTTATCTTATTTAAATAACTAAAATTAAAGTAGAAATTACATCTGTATGAAGATTTTTTATACTTTATCACATCTTTGTATAAATTAAATTACAAAATAGTTACAGAGAACTTTTCTAAATCTCCATCTTTCTTAATGTGATTTTCTTAATGAAAATTAAGACTCTTGAGAAATGTAATAAACTCCGATATGCTTCAAAACCTTCTTGCCTGGTTTTAGAAAGGAGGATATTGAATTAAAATTCTTCTATCGAGGAAAAAGTTATCGCAAGCACATTTTCAAATTTAGCTTGTGAAAGAGAAAAAAAAAACATTTTCTCATTAATTTAGAGAAGAGGAATAATTTCCGGCTGTTTTAGGTATTTCTCCTGTTAACTTGTTTCTTGTTATTTTTTTTTCAGTTGAAGTGATTAGTTTTGCTATCGAGTAAATGAGTTTCATGAAAAAAAAATCCAACCCTCAGCAATTTTCCAAGTAGATTCTCGGAATTATTATTTTTTTACAGATACTTTAGTAATATTGCTCGGATCAGTGTTCGAGTCTTGAGAAATATTTCAATAGCTTTTCAGTTTTAAAAGAAATCTACGGTAATGAAGATACGGCTTTCGTGTCTACTAATACAGCAAACTTGAAATGATATAGTACCAAACGATATTTTTTAAAAATAATTTATTCGGTGAAATGATATAGTACCAAACGATATTTTTAAAAAAGAATTTCGACAGTTTAAAATATGTTAGAGTGCACATGAGAATGTAGCTACTTCATAAAATATTTTATTTATTTTAAGTTTTATTCAATAAAGCCGTTTTCAAGTTTGTAATTAACAGACAATATCATTTGTCAATTAATTTTCTTATGAAAGAATTAAAGAAAGAAACTATACCAATCAATTAGCCATTATGATTGTTAGTTTATAAAAAATATATATATTCAGAACAAAACAAAGGACTTTATTCTTTCTCGTGATTCTAACAAAAAAAAACTTTACTTTCACTAAATATTTTTGTAGTCACATCACTAATGAAAGGTCCTTCTATGTTCAAAATTAACTCGGTAAAATGTGAAATATAATTTTCTAACTACTGAAGTTTTAAAATTATTTAACTGCAATGTCCGTAAACAAATTCATATATTTTTCAAATAAAACGAATTGTTATTTAGATACTATATTGACAAAAGATATTCAGACGTTTTTGATACGAAAAAAAAATATTACTCATTTGCAATCCAACAAAATATGCACAAATAATTTCAGAATAAAGTGAACTTTTCTTTGATATGAAATATTCACAAATTGATCTAAACGCTTTTAAAGATAAAGCAAATCTTTATTTACACAGGGTTTATAAAAAACAAGCATTTATCTCTCTAAATATTGCAGCAATGTACTTTCAATTACAAGGCTTTATTAAATAACTCAAGCGATTATAGGTAAATATTTAGATTTTTGTAGAAGTTGCTAATAAAAAATTGCAAAAATTGAGCTTTTATACTACTCATTAGTGAAAATAATCAATTGGTAAAATGTTTCTCTTTTTTTTATTTATTAATTCAAAACAACTTATCGCTTATTTCGGCAAAAATTTCCAAATTTTTTTACTTCTATTTAATAACTGTATTTCAAGCTGTAATGTTTAGGGAAATAAATGCTTATTCCACTGTTTTGGTCCTGTATGTAATCTATAATATTACAATTTAACTGAACCTTTTCAATAACGAAAGATAAATGTGCCAAACACAATTTGAGGGTTGTAGCAGAATAGACTTATAAAATGAGTCTATATTCCAGCTGGCTTATTTAATTTAGCGTAATTTTAATTTATTTGAAGTCAAAATTATCATGTTATTTTACATTATGCAAGATGTTATTTTTCATCATGTATATGCCGTTATTCCGTGGAATATCTAGTTAAACAATAAAAGCTGACATTCATTGAATAATTCACAAGTTCACAAAACAGCTGAACATGCTGTGAAGTGTCGTATTTTATACATTAGCGATATAATGTACAATGATTTCAATTCAATTGCAATTCAATGGTTGCAATACTCAAGAGTCATATTACTCTAAGATAGCCAGATTTCTTTTTTGGTTTGCTAATATTTTGAATTAGTTTCAATAATAGGAAATAGGTATTGTTTGATATTATTTTATTAGTTAATATAATATAGTAACTGCTCTTTGTTAATAAGTACAAAAAATATTGTAACTTACGTTATTCAATATAATCTCTGATATAGCCGAATACAAAAGTGAATAAGAAAAAAAAATTTATGATCGCAAACTATTTTTTGTGGCCCGTGATATTATTTCTGTATTCCTTTCATAGTGAATTATAAAATACTAAAAATATGATATCAATAACTTTTAAGTGTATGGAATGGGAAAACATTGGAAAAGAAAACAATCCTTCATAAGGATTATTTAAATATTCTGGAATATTTATATAATTGGGTAAAAAAATTTAAACCCTATTTTACCGATTACAAGTAACTAACAATCTTGGAAACGAACATAAAAGAAGTGATAAGTTTGAAAATTCAGAAATAAAAATATCATAAAACTTTACAACTTGGAAAGAAATACGATATTGCAACTAAAGGAGTGAAAACAGAAAGTTATATTCTCCCTTTTTTTATAATATTAGAAATATTTGATGTGGTATTTTCATCAACACTTTGATCTAGATATAACTAATCTATGAAAATAATAGTTTATTGATATGGTCTTTTCTATAAATGAATGCTCGTGCCATACTGTTGTATGATACCAGAGCAGGGAGTTGACCAGAGATTGAATGCAAATATTTATGGAGTCCTCTGAGATGCTTGGAGCCACTATGGGTCATATGGTCCTGCGGGGGAGGGGTAGAGATGGTGTTCAAACATCTTAGGAAGGACAGCCTTAGCTGGGAGGGAATAACCCCTTTTTGAGGCTTGATTTGGGGGAATCAATTGTAACTCAATATAAAGTTCCTAATAGAGGATATGAGCAAAATAAACGAAATCTGAAACAAACAATCATTGATTTATATGAATATATTAAATGTTAAACTTAATTTTTTCCAAAATATCCTTTTAAACAGCAAGGGTGACCAAACTAAAATTTTCTTGCATATTCTCTAATAAAGCTGCACCCCCTCCCATTGGGATAAAAACGTCCAAGTTGAGCACCGGGAAACGAGACTTTTGAGTAAAGCACTCAATCCCTTGAATGACATTGGTGAACATTAGTTATGAAATATGGATCTTTCGAGAAAACTTGTCTTTTCCCTTAATTTATCATGCTTTCTTTGGCGATAATCCTTGGTATATGGTTGATAATCAAGTACCTGAAAATCGAGTTTGTTCTTTTAAACTGATTGAAATAACCCCTTTCCTCGACCGAGTGAAATATTCGAACAAACCAACACACACATAACTTAAATTACAGTCATAAGATCATATATCAAATTCCATTTATTCAATTCTTTCTGTTTTTGAGATATTGCATTTACATGCATGCAAAAGTAAAGGCTGGTATAAGATCCACCTGTCGACGCTTTTGCTCAAAAATTTCTTATGAATTTACTGTTTAGATGCTACACCGGTGGCCCATATTTTATTTATCTAGCTTTTTATGCTTTGTTGCTATCAAGTTAACTTTAATCGGAAAGCTGGACAAACAAACTCTCTTTAAATTGATTTTGTTCAAAATTTGAATTTCTACAAACCAAATATAAAACTAGCGAAATATCAATCCTATATGCCAAAATTCATCCCTAAAGTTCAAATCATTTTTTTGAAATATTGTGTTAACAGATATATAGACGAAATTTCAAAAATGTGATTTTAAGACTCGGGAAATCTGAAAGCTGAGAATTCGTCATAATTTCATGTTCGAATTTTTAATTATTACAGTACCTTTTTTTGTATACAGTGCTACACATACGAAAAGAAAACAATAAATAATAACAATTAGAATAATTTGAAGCAGCGATATGCACTTTAAATTATTCAAAAATACAGTATAAATAGGTAACATTTTAAGATTTCAAATATTAATTTTTCAAATTTCAATTTTTAAAAAAATAATGCATATCCATGGAGATGCATTTTTAAAAAATCTAAATATCAAATATAATTTTGATTTCCATTATTAAAAATGTAATTCACCTTTCATCAAAGAACGTTAATAACAATTAAAGTATTTATATAAATACTTAGCATAAGACTTTTGTTTAGTATTTGATGACATTACAAGCGAAACTTGTGAACTTAAGTGACTTATTTTTGCATTTAATGCATTTTCTACTTAAAAATCTGTTATTTAAAATAGAACTATCATAATTTAGAAAATAATCAAAAAAGTAAACTGAAAGCTTTTCTTTTTTTTACTTGCTTCAAATGTCCTCTTAAAATAAGCAGTGAAACCTGGTGATGTTGTGTACGAGTTCTGATATATGTATTCACAATATAACAATGCCTGCATTACTATGGAATTCTTATGTATCCAATTTACAGTTGTCACCGATCGAAAGGAAATTTCAGATTAAAATGAAAAAAAATCATAATCAATACTCTTGGTAATAACAACAAAAATGATTTAGTTTGACATACACAAATTTACTTAATATGGCTTGTATGATGAAATAAATCATTTAAAAAATTCCACATAGCATCCAAATGTCTTAAATTATTAATTTCGATATGTAATTATTTATTGTGTAGTAGGTATTCGCTAAGAAAAGGAAATTTAAAATTTTATTAGATTTTTTTAAATTTAAAATCAATCAAAATTTCAACTTTCGCTCAATTTTTTTTCTCTGGCATTTCCTATCAATTTCTTCTCTAGTTTTAATAAATATTTAAAATTCTTTTGAGCATATCTTACAATTTTTGTTGTTTAAGTAACTCTATATTTATTCGCATATACGTTGTGACGATATTATCGCAACGATGCACTTCACCACATCTAGATGACGAAGAATAACTTTTAGAAATAAAATAAATATAGAAGAATTAATTTACATATTATTAATCTACTATGTTGTTTTGGATTGAATTTCGAACAAATTAATTCTAAAAAATGAGAGAGAAAGTTAATTTTGTTTTTCATTTATCCAAATAGATTGTATTGCAAAAACAGCATGGTAAAATGAAATTATTTATTAAAAATTTGTGCCAAATAATTTAGAAAAAAAATTAAATAAAAATTAATGAATGGGGAATTGTGTATTACTATCTCCATTGAAACATGGAATTATGGGTAACACAAAATACATCTTTGCAAAAGAATATATTGGCACTCGTTCCAGTCTGTTGCTTTTGTATTTTCCAAAAATACAAATAATATTATTCTTTAGAGATAGGAAGAGTTTAAAAGACTTTTAAATAGTGTTACGGTAAATAAATGTATATTTTAAATATTTAGATGCTTTAGATGAGTTTCCTTTTCATTTTTAGACATTTCAGGATTTTCTTATCTTTCATTTCCTGAAATAACTATAAATGCTACCCTAAAATATTTTTTTTTAAATTTCACCGATTACTTTACAGAAACGTTTATCATAATTAATACTTATTAATACGGTAATGCAAAGGTTTTACTCCTAATAGGAGTGCTTATTTTGGGCTAAATTGTAATCGAACTTTAAAAGGAATTAATTATTATTTTGAAAACTTATAAATCATTGTTATTCTACTAACCAATAAAACAAAATGCATTATAGTTTACATTAATTTTTTACGTAATCATTAATAAACATTTACAGCACTGAATATATGATTTTGGGAAAAAATAGGAAAATATCCAAAGTTCAAAATGCATTTGTTTTAAACTTGATCTACGTGTTTTAGCATCATTTTTAAAAAGTTACTTTTAATTGTAGCTGTGATAACGAATAATGAAAGATCCGTATTAAAATATATTCGGTACTCACATGTGTATAAATGCAGTATCTAAAAATGATAAAAAGTATTGTTATAAAAAATAATTTAAAATTATTTTATCTTTTATTACTTAAGAAGAAAAATTGTAGAGAAATATGATTGATAATATATATATATTTTAATTTTAAAGGAGTTTTAGGATTACTTTTGTGTAGGAATTTAGTAAATACATTTAAATTTTAATCACTTTTATGCCCAAAAAACTATATAATTTTTTAAAAAATTATTTTTTTAATAAGTATTTTCTACCATTTAATTGTCTATACGATGAATATGGTACCTTTATGTCTAAAATCTGTCCTGAACAATTTTTCCTCGTATATGTCATATATGTCAATTATGTCATATATGTCAATTACATAATTTCCAGATAGTAGCCTTTAGACTTGACTTATAGCCAACCTATAGATTTTACAATATTAAAAGAAACAATTCTGATTTATTTATATTTGTAGATTCAGTTGCCAACGTGCTATGATTACGTAGCATTGTATATGCACATAAATATCATAAACTTTCCGAAATACAATATATTCGATCATTTAACACAATCAAATATATTTTGTTTTTACTTCTGTATATAACCTAGCGAAGGATATGTATGTTCATACTGTTTCTAACAACTAACAAAATTAAATGTAACTTAACCAAATCATGAAATGTAACTTCACTAAGCTATTCCCCGACCTTTGTCGGTAGTCAGTTCTGCATCTCTCGCAACAATTTTGCTTGGATACTCTTATGATCATCCTAATACACTCCATTGACCCAAAATGGCGGAAGCAATTTCTTGTTCCCCGTTCTTGATGGTGTAAATGAGACTCCCCACCGAGTTCAAAGAGGTTCCCTGAATCGACGCCAGATGCAGTTGACACCGTTTTCCCATCGAACTAAAGGGCAAACGAGCTCTTAGTACTCTAAAAAACACGTGTGTTACTCTAGAAAACAATAAGGTATGTTAAGCAGGAGATACACACGATACAAAATAACGATTCTTAGGAAAAGGTCACAAAAACACAGATTTAGAGTGGAATGTTTGGAAAGAAAGTTTGAGAATTGAGGCATGAGATATTTCAGGAAATCTGAATTTGTCTTTCGGATTTTGTGTTTTGTTCATTTCATAAATATAGAAATTCCAATCTTTTATTCAGTTCCAGGCCCTTCACAGAAAATATCCCTGATTGGAATCCCTACCTGAGGTAGCCTTTGAAAACGTTTTCGGGTCGGATTCATCCTTTTTTACATTTTTATTCCATTTTTGAATTTAATTTTAATATTTATTTGTAATTTAGTTAATGAACTATATATAATTTTCATGTAATGGATTAACCGTATAAGTTTAATATTTAACTGAATAATTTCATTGTAATGAATCACTGAGAAATCAAAACAAATCGAATTTTTGATTTATTAAATCAGAAATAGACCCTTAACAACTCTTTGACCTTTTACGTTCCTGTTAAATTCTGCAACCCGACCTTGTTGCACTGCAATTCTCAAACCTCTTTCGACAGTTTCACATTCCAGAACTGAGCTCAAAGAATAGAAATTATTATTCCAGAACATTCCACCCTGGCGAAAATCAAACCGAAATGAGAACATAAATGCTATGCCATTTTTAATTATTCATCCAGGATCCGTTGAATGCGATTCGCTGTTGCCCGCGTGGTTTGTTTTTGAAGGAAGATTCAGAATTTACGAGTCCTCATTTTATGAGCGAGTCACAAAAGGTAACGGCTCTGGCAGAAGGGGTTATCATAATCTGTCGACCCGTTCGCTTTTAATGCTTCAGAACGTACAGTGACGATGAAAAAAGACTTTTTACGAGTTTTAAAAGCGCCCGGCCGCTTTCTACTAAATGTGTATTAGCTTCACCCAAACATTAAGTTGGGAGGGGAAAGTGGGGGCGGTGGAGGTTATGATACTCGTTTTCCGAAACGTTGGTGAAGGTAGCGTATCATATGTTCCTGAGTTTGCTACTGGATTTGTTGAATTTTTTTTTAATTGTTTAGTGTGTGCTGTTGCATATCTTCTTAAAGGCCATATTGCTTAAAGGATGATGTCGCCTAAGTTGGGTTCCTTGAAGCCTTAGAATATACAAAATTAAAATATTAAAAGGATATTTCTGAATATCTAGTAAAAATATTGCCTTTCTAATCTACTTTGTATTTTTGTATTATATTATATGAAACACGCGGAGAAAAAATATCGGTATTGTAAAGAAATTCAATTTCAAGAATTTATTAATTTTCTATATTTTAAATTCCCGGAAGAGGAAAAATAAATATTTTAAAAAATACATTATTTTCGATCACAATTACTGATGCATAATTAATAATTAATGATGCATAATAAAAAAAGAAAGATTTCTAACACATATCAGGGGTACTCTGTTTGCCGAATTATATCTGTTTCTCACATATGTAGACAAAATTACTCAGAAATGTAACGTGCTCGAGATTTCTAAAGATTTCTAACAAATTTGGCGACAGAGGACGATAAGAAAAAGTCCGTCTACCTACAAGTAAACTGGAAACTCAACCTCGGCGAACAACTTAAATGAAATTCGGTGCATGACTTAACATCATATCAAATTTGGCGATCGAAAGATTATAGGAAAGATATATATTTTCTTCTCTTTATAATATGACAAAACTAAACATAAAGAAAATAATGTATACGACAAAAGTACACGTGAAAACACGTGTGAAAATAACTTTTATGATAATAGATAAAATTCCAATGTTAGGTTTAGCATGTTTAAAGCATGTTTGAATCTACATACCTTTTGTTTATGGATACAATGCTGATTTTGATAGCTATCTGTCAATTTAAGTCACACCCAAACTAAAAAAAATAAAACAAAAAACAAATTAATTAAATTATTTTGAACAAAATTAATTAATTAACAAAAGAGAATTTTAAATAATTATAATTCTAATTATTTAAAATTCTAATTTTGTTTAATTAAATTAAACAAAAGATAATTTTACCTGAATTACTTTTTACTGTTTTTTTAATGAAATAGTTAATGATAGGCTGCCGAAAAATGAATGAAAATATAAAAAGGAAAAGTAGGAAAATATATATTCGTTGCAAGAAAGTTATTATTATTTACAAATCAAGTGCAAAGGAATTTAATTTCAATATTACCAATCCAGAGTATAAACCGTTGTTTTTTATTTTAAAAATATGTTCTGAAATTTAGTGAAAAGTGGCAATTAATATTACATACAATCGATTTTACTGTCAGATTGTAAGCCATTCCATATTTGACAAAATTTTTATTCATCTAAAAAAAGTTCTTTTATCTTAAATAATGAAATAAACTAAATTGTATACTCACTTTTGTCAAAAAATAACATAATTCTTAAAAAGTTCTTTTAATTATCTCTTGGTCTAGTAAAAAAATTGTTCTCTTTAATATATATCTAAAAATTATTCTGTATAAATTGTAATAACTCATTTTTTGATTTTCAATATACAGTATTTCTAAAGATTGCATGAAGAAAAATGTTTATTCAGCATTTTTTTTAAAAAGCGGAAATGTTTACAAAATATTTAAATAATTGGAACTGAAGTCTGCTTGTAGATTTTGAAGGTAAAGATTTTCATTTCCCTAGAAATAAGTCTTCAATGATTACAAAATAGACTAAAGAAAGAAAATCATTTTTCACATTTTGTTATAAACTATACATAATTTATTTTCGAGTCATCGTAAATTATATATCCAACCATAGAAATCTTCCTTAAATTTAAATCAATTCAATAAAATTCTATTCAATGTATATTTTGATAGCTGGTATGCTGACACAAGAATTAGATTTCTGCGTTGCATGCGAAATTTATTTCGAGAACAGATTAAACAGTTTCTGATTATAGCAGGTGATGTGAAACACTTACTACCCATTTCTGAATGCCACTATGTAAGCATTAACTGTTTACTCGTCTGATCTGAAACAGAATAGGCTATAGTTTGTCCGGGGGAAGAATGTTTCCAGTGCCCGGACCCACATTGTTATCATTAATATGGAGCTACAGAAGGATTAGAACTTACCATTGAATTCTGTGGTCAGGCATTAGTCCTCTAATTACTTGGATTGTTGTTCAAGTGGCTTGCATGGAATGTTCGTAAGACTGTATTAATTTGGATCTTTAAATCGATTAAGAAATTAAATCCAAGATAAATAGAACGCTTACGACAGCACATAATGACAATGATTAACAATCACAGATAATTCTATTCTAATTTTTTACTTCCCCATATTTTTTTTAAAATTTCAATCGTCACTTTTTTTATTTCTTTAAACTTATTTGATAAAACACGAATCCTTAAACTTAAAATCAATTATTTGATAAATCGAAAGAAAGATATTTGTTTACAAACTTTTAACTCAGTTAATTTAAGATTTATTAATTATTTTCATTTCTTGTTCTTTTTATTTTCATTTTATTTTTATCTTTTAATGTTCTTTTTTTTTCAATCTTTCATATTAAAATTTTTATTTTTATACAATGTTATTTATCTTATTCTTAATTTTATCGTTAATTCATGTTTAGTTTTAATTTATTAATTTCAGTTTAGCTTTTTAATTGATATTCAGTTGGTGAGTTTAAGATTTCAGTTTTAATTTATCAAGAGTAGTTCTTAAATGTTTTGAATGTTTTATCTAAGTAATTTATTTCCGAGTATATATTTTGCAATTCTCATATATTATTCTGTTTGTTTTGCTGAATTATGCTACATATTTATCTATGTTTCATGTAATTTTTATGTAGCATGAAAGTTCTATTTTTTACACATATTTTTTCAACCAGATTTTGTGGACTCAGATTTTCAACCAGATTTTGTGGAAAATTAAGATAAACTTTCAAATGTTAAATAAATAAATAAAATTATGATAAAACATTGTCCTTAACTTTTTCATACACTTGATTCAAGATTTTAAAACTAAATTATTGTTTTTCTTAACATTTTTTTTTTTTTGAAAATGTTACCATTTAAAAAAATAAAATTGCTTGAGAATTTAGATGTTAATAGTACCAATAAAATAGCTAATGGGAGAATTTATATAAAATACCACGAGAAGTTTCGAAGAAAATTTTGATTTATTTTCACTGTGGCAGTTTTATAGTCTTGCTTTTTAAATATATGAAAAGGAACGACAGTGATGTCAAGAAAATTTTAAAATTATTTCTTGACATGAATATTGCTAAAATGTCACTAAAAAATATTCATGATATATTTAAATTCATGGTATAATATAAAACACGAATGATATAACAGATTGATTGGTATGATTTCAGTTTCATTTATGCTTTTGAAATGATTAATAATTCATCGAAGTTCTAAATAAATAATGACATAATGAAGTATGCTTGTACAAAAGAGTTTCTCTTTTTTCTTGCAAATAATATCCACATATCGTAAAAATTACACGCATGAGGATAAGACCTAAATTATCAGAAAATAGCTTGTTCATCTATATAGACATATTATTATCCATGTAATGCATGTATATCATCCAAACCTGATCATAAATTCTTCTTTCATGTATTTTGACGTTCGAAAAACATAAAAAATTAAACGGACTTCTAAATTCTAAAAGGATTTGAGATCGCTTCATTCCAGAATGAATGGTTGTTTACAAAGATAGTAATATTCCATGAAAATGTCAGGACTCATTCAGGTTAAACATTTAATCATTGGATTATGACTTTCAAGATAACCAATATTTTATTGATGAGTATCATTCTAAATAATATTTTACATTAAAAAAAATATGTTAATAATTATTGTCCCTTTCCCCTATTACCGTATAGGCAGAATAGAATATAATACCGTAAAATATAACATTATATTGCACATTATTATTTACAAAATATTGTGCTATATAAAATTATATTATACAGTACTGCAAATATTGATAAATATCATACTATATTGTACAATGTACGTGTGCTACTGGGGAGGCATAGTGAATGAAACAAAATTTATTAAGTAGTTTCTATATAATTTAAAATGAACTGCTTTTGCTGAAAGTCACATTTTCAATCAAAATATTAAAAGAATTCTAAATTGTTCCAGTTTTAAATCATCACGGAAATATTTTATTTCCTTAAAGCTGAAACTGCAGAAACGAAAAAAGCAAAGCAAGTATAACGAAATGGATATTCTTTTATATGTGATCCCCAACTTGATAGATCTTAATACGTATCAGAATTAGAAAATGAAACAAAAATAAATTATACGGTTCATTTTTATTACCTGTGTTCCAATAAAACTCCAAAAACTCATTATTTAATTATCAATGACTTATCAACAACCTTATATTCCTTTACGTTTCCACCAAAAAATATATAACAAAATGCATACTTTTCTGAAAGTAATATATCACTGATTATTGGATTTCAAAAATTGTCCAATCCTGTTACCACTTTCCATGGCACACATCCATTTCCTTTGACAGCACGCACCTACTACAAGATACTTAATGCCCCGTATCTTAATTCAATATCATGAAAAATAGTTTATAGGCGTAATGTTGATTTTGATAGCTATCTGCCAATTTAAAACAAACATCAACTAGAAAAATAATATATAACGAGTGGATTTTAAAAGACAATTTTAACTTAATTTCTTTTTACTGTGATTACCAAATGGTTAATGATAATAAAGCAAAATGCATATTTATCTAAAAGTAATATATCACTTATTATTGCATTTCAAAAATTGTCCAATCCTGTTACTACTTCCCATGGCACACATCCATTTCCTTTAACAGCACGCAACTACTACAAGATACTTAATGTCCCATATCTTAATTCAATCTCACCAAAAATGACTCCCACTCTTTGGCAAAAACAAAAACCGAAGAAGATATAAAAAGCCATTCGGAAGGACCATAACACCGCGATGTCATTAACTAATAGACTTCCCACAGCGGAGGAAGTGTCAGTATCTCAGAGGCACTGATGAATTTGAAGTCAAAAACCATCAAGAGATTTTGGGAATGTGCCAGGACAGCTTTATTCCTTCTTTGCCCAGAATATATGACGAAACCCATACATTCCCTTTTCCTGGAGATGGAAGGGAGAGATTAGAAAAGAAGATAAGTGGTGGGGTGGTTCTGATGAAACTAAAAAAGGAAAGGAGAGAACATCACGTATTTTGCTACTGGTCTGGTCCTGAAATCTACACGTGAAATGAGTTCTTCATGTTCCAGATTCTGCCATTTTGGGACAGTAAAATGTTGCTTAAATTTCATGAAAAAGAAGGTTTTATATCTAACTCATGTTTGAAAATGGACTAAAGGTGAAAATATTTTAACAAATGATAGTTAAAGCATTATACAAGCAATTAGTTGATTTATGCGTTACTTACAAAGTGACATTGTCACTTTTAGGTTGTAAAAAATTATTTGAATATCAAAAAACAGAAAAGAAACATCTAATTCATATATAAACCAGCTAGAGTGGTCTTCCCGAAACTTTCTCACATATTCTGTCATAAAAAAATGTCATCTCTGAGAACGCCTTATATGGCATTGCCGTGCACTAGTTTCGAGATATTAACTTTTGGCTGGAATTTAGCATCCATAGCGAGATTTTTGGCGATTAATCCCTGACGGGAAGTTAATAGTATACCAAAAACCAATTTTGAGTTTTAAGACACGTTTTCCTCAACCGACTGGAATCAAAATATGGGACAAAAATCGCATTTGTAGTCATAAAATCTCATACCAAATTTGATATGTTTAAGTCATTGCGTTTTCGAATTATCTCAATAGGTGTCTACATTATAAATGTTAAATCTTTGTACCGAATTTTACCTATCTTGCTGTTTTCGTATTGTAGTTAGGGTGTTAACTTGTATTCGAATAGCTGGACAGACGGACATTCTCCGATTCGATTTTACTCAAAATTTGATAGAAATTCCTAAATTTGGTTAAAGACTGCATACTAAATTTCAACCATCTAGCTCAAAGCATTTGTGAGTTATCTTTATCACAGATAGACAGACAAATTTTTCCAAAAAAATGTGGGTTTCGAACTCAGGGAGGTCTAAAGTGCGGAGATTCGTCAAAATATCGAGTTCGAATTTTTTGACGATTACTATACTTTCTGTATACCACGTATACACAAGGGAGTAAAAATGGAATGATGCGTGGATAATAGTTTTTAATTTGAAAAATATTTATAAATTAAAATACAATAACTTTTGTTTGAAAATCAGATTATTGATAATATATCCTTAAAACTGAAAAATTTTTCATCTCCATTACTTACAAATTCATATAAAGAAACTTTTATTTGCTATGTTCACGCTTTTCTGAAAAATTAAATTACGCATGAAAACGTGTGAAAATTACTTATATAGAAAACTTTAAACTTCTCTTGGCAAAACATAAATAAATTTCTTTTATCATCTGTCTGATTTTGGTTATGATTATGTATATCGCTTTTGTAGTATAAGATATGTCTCAAGTATTATCGTCTAAAGTGTATTCTCAATAATTTTTTTAAAAAAAACTTTTTATGTATAATATAAAAAAACCTGTCGCAATTTCTATCAAATCTTTATTATATCTTTGTGAAATATATATCTGAAGCATTCAAAATGTATCTTTCATTTTTATCTTCATTCCAATAAAAACTGGAAATATCGTCTGAACGAATAAATGTTTAACTACAATTTATAAACTCCTTTTCTTGTTTATAATATCAGAGATTATTAAAAATATGCCAGGCGATACCAAGAAAAATTCATTCCAGATTTCAACATTTCAGTCTCACCATATATCGAAGCATATTTTTTTAGGAAGTTGAGAAATCATTCTATAAAGAATATGAAATGAAGAAGTATTAAATGTAGCTGAAACTCTACACTATATCTGTATATCGCCTTGAGAGACACGATAAAATAAATAGGTCTGGAATTCGCAAGTGTTGCAATAGAAAGAAGCAAACTGGAAAGCGGAAGAAGTGATTGGAATGCTCCGTTATACTAATTTTTTACATTTTCATAAAATGGAATTGGAAGACTATCAACATCAAGAAATTTCGTAGTAAAAAACTACTTTAAAATTTCAAATTATTGAGAAATGTTCTTATTAATTGGCAACTCTGCTTTCAATGACGATGAAAATGATATAGGCGAATAAAAAGAAATGGACATTTATTCAATTATATTATAGAAATATATTGTTAAATTAATTTATATCTTATTAAAACCAAAATTAACCAATACATTGTCAATAACCAATACACAGACAAAATGATTCCGCGTTGTTCATTAGCTCTGATTGTCACGTGGTATTTTGTTCTTGAATGCAATCATCTTCTCAGTACCTTCAATTTTTTCCTTCAGTAATATGTTGGAAAAAGTTTAAGTATGAACACGTGCGTTTAACCGGATTATTTTTGTTGTTACTTATGGTGTCATTGACTCCTTGTCTTTGAAACTGCTTTTAATTTGAATAATACAAAAAGAATAAAGAATTGTTCTTAAAATAATATTTTAAAATATTGTATTCTCCATTTTTGTTTGTTAAATTTTAACCTTTTATTAACATAAATGTAATTCCGTAATATTTAAACGAAGTAAATACTCATTAAAAGAATTTTTCAGACTTTTCTTATAATATCTTTCCAACATTTAATATTAATATGTTTAATATTTTCGGGAACTATATGATTCCCAGAATGTGTTGTGTTTCCGAAATAAATTCCAGTGTTGTATTTATATTGTTACTAAATTATTGTAAATTTACAAAAGACAAAAAAAAAGCAATGGAATGTCTCCATGTCTCTGGCCGCGTGACGATATTTATGTCTCCAGTTATGGGTTAATATATTCTCCCCATTATTTAAGAATTTTTGAAACATTAACCAAATGATAACAATAACCCCATATATTTTTAACACATTAGGAGAAAGTTATAAAATACTTACATGAAGATAATCTATCCTTTATTTTAAAAATAAAATTTTTAAAAATTCATTAAGTGTTGCTTATTAACAATTACTTCTTAGCAACTGTCTTATATATTGTTCGTACTTGTATTATTTTTTAAAACTTCTCTTTTGAATTTATTTTTTAAATCTTGTTGGATGCTGCATACCATTTTTTAAAGCTCTTAAGTCTGGAATTCGATGTTCATTAGAGGATTTTCTTCAACACATTCATCCGCCTAATCATCAGCGTTTAATGCTTGGTCTTGCTTGCAAAAAAATAAAAATAAAATAAAAATAATTAAAAAAAAGAAGATTTGAAATTTTTATCTGCGCCACCACATTTTCTTGACTCATTTTAAGTAAATTTCCATACATGTTAAAAGCTTCAATTTTGTCTTTAACGCTCAATTTAGCTGTATTTTTATCCGCATTGATTTAGCAATTCAATCGCAGGCAGCAGTGATACCTGCTTATACAGATTTCAATTCACATCTGGTATCGCTGCTGTTCTTTTAAACCAGTTCAGATCGCTCTATTCCAAACTGAAGAATGTAAACCCCATCCCATAGGGAAATTTATTCCTGATCATAAGCTGAAAATTCCTTGAAAGTCAAATGTGTATCGTTACGTTGGTTAAAATTCAAATATCAGTCTTTCCTCTACTTCACATATGATAGCGTTAAACAATGTAGTGATCACACTAAGCACATGTTTGTGTGCATAATTGAATCCTTCGGTTTAAGTCCAGAGATCATCAATAAATATGAATTGAATGATAATATTACCACAATCGTATTAAGAGGATTTCAATATATATGTCAATAGAACATATCTAGTATAACATAATTTCATCGTTAAATATACCTAAAGAAGTTTGTAAATTCTACTAAACAGAGCTTTTCTTCTTCGTTTTGAAATTACTTTTATAGTATCATAATGAATATCATGTTTGAATTTCTCTACCTCAGACTTCATGAAATATTTAAGCAGTATTGTTAATTTGTTGGTTAACACCTTTCATGTCTTTTTAAATGAAATTTTCTTTTTAACTTCAACAATCTCAGTTTCACTTGTTATTTTTATAACTTCTAGATCAATATTTCTTGTTCACTTCCGTCTTACTCTATGGTTTTGTATTATAAGTTGAAAATAAAAACCCCAATAATTACATCCTGTATTTTGGAGCAGAAATCCATGATGCAAGATCAGTGGTATCAGAAATATTAACAATACATGTGGTACAAGAGGTAAAAGTATCTAGCTCTAACACGTAATACCTTGTAAAAGTTGTGTTTAGCACTGACTAAGATGTACAGGAAATCCATAAACAGTTCATGAAATATATAATTAAAGAAAAACATTTGCTTCTTATATTAAAGAAAAATTTTATAGTTGCAATATTAAAACAGGTTTTTAAAGTAAAGACAATATATTTTTGTGAAATATTATTGAGTTTTGCTTCAGATACTTCAATTTTTCAATGCAAGATAAGCACCGAGGTACGGGTAGTAATCTAAGTCACACAATGTTAGGCGTCCTTTCACGGTATGAAGTGAAGCTCATTAAATACTAATATAGTTTAACTTTCAAACCAACGTTAAATAAAGATCCAATAGAGGATTGTTTCTACTGTATATAGGTTTGAATCAAATTTGAAAGTTTTAGAAATATTGATGGTTTTTTAATAAAACTTCACTTTAATTTTTATTTCACTTTACTTTAGAATTTAAGTTGTTATTGTAATGCATTTGAAATTAAAGAATTTTCAGCATTTAATTGATAATAATGGAATTATATAGAAAACTAAACTAAAATAAAAAATAAAGCATGAAATCACAGATGAATTAAATGATGTTGAAACAATGATTATACTCAGAGAATGTTACATGTATTTTAACAAAGTCTAATCTAAGGAAAACCAAAAGCATGCTTAAGCCTGCAGTTCAGATTTATTATAATCTTAATTTTGATAATTGTGAAAAATTAAAAAGTTAATATAATTCCAAAATATAATTAATGTTTAAATTGAATGAAAAGTTTTGAAGCTGTAAACATAGAAATAAGTTTCATCTCATGCATAATATGTTAACATTTTCTAAAGGAAAAATAAATTAAATTTGTTCTTCCTACTTAGTTTTGTACAGAATAGTTTGAGAATTTTCTACCGTTATCATTTGAACACAAAGCTCTATAAACATAAGTAATTGTTAATAATATAATTTTCTTTATAATTTTCAATAATAGCATTTAAAAAGGTAGAAACGTATGCTTAAAAAACTAAAGGTTCTTAATTTGATTTATGAAAATATTTTTCTTGATATCAAATAATTGCCTTAAAAAAATACTCAATGACCACAAAATTCTACTTTTACTCTAGTGAATTAAAGTACGAATGAGCTTCAATAAAGTTTCATTCAAAATATCTCGACGTAGCATACAATTGCCTCCGTCTCTATAGAATTGAAAAAGTAAAAAGTTAATGTCTTGTTGACTTGCAATAACCCATTATCAAACAAAAAACTTCTCTTTCCATGATACGTATTTCTTATTTAAAAACTGTTTTCTTTCCGGCATATTTATTAGCACAAAATAAATAAAACATCTTTAAAAAGCAGTGGCATATCCTGTCATCATCGCATATTTTCGCCTAATTATTTGACACAAATGATTGTCGGATATGCTTTTACTTTCCAGCTTTTAACAGATACTATTCATATGTAAATTGCACTCCACTACTTGCATAAAATCCTTCGCAGTTTCTGAAACAATGCAGTTCTTTGGAACAATTAGAATATCTACTTCACAAATCTGCATACTTTAGATGCGAGTCAGTTTTTAAGAGTTTCGTTCTAAAGAAAGCAAGCTCAATTATCTTGTATTAGCTCTAGTCCCCATACTAGAACAATGGATAGACATTCTGCCTGCCATCATATCCCATTCCCATAGCATTCCTCTATTCAAACATGCAGCAACTGTAATTACCTGGACAGATTTGCATATGGTAATATAGGTATTGCAGCTGAAAGCAGTTGGTGGGGATAGGCTGGGAGATGGAGGAGGGAGAGACTTGTAAAATTTATGCGAAATAAAATGAGAGAAAACTACGGGATGCTTTTTGTTGCTCTCGAAAAGGGTGTAGAATTTGTTTACTCAAATAAATCAGTTTTAGGATGGAGAAATAATGCACAGGGAGAAGATATGTGTCGCTTTCTTAGAGTAAAATCGTCCCGTTTCATCCATATTCAAGTGTTTCGAATAAGCAGAAGGAAGTGTTTGCCTATCTTCTTAACAATTATATATGTATAGTTTAAATCGTGAGAATCTTAGCACCTGCTTCTCAGTTTTTTTTATCTGCATTCCTCATTTTAATTTATTCATAGCTTACAAGTTCACAAGATAAGGTAAGCTCGAAAGAAGTCGGAAATTATTTGCTCGTAATGGAAGTTCGCTGAATCATAAACGTTTGTTTCAAAATAAAAATGTAACAATTTTTGCTTATTTCTTTATTATTATTCATAATGAGGTCTTAAATATGCGAATACATTTAGTCAAAACAGGGAAATAATTTGATTTAATTAATATTAATTAAGTGTAATAACTAAGCTATTTACTTAGTATATTCGTGGAAGTTCAATAAAACAAGAATTTTGTTTAAAACAAAGTATGTTTTAACAATTTTTGCTTGTTTCTTTGTTATTATTCATGATGAGATCTTAAATGTTCCAATTCATTTAATCAAAACATGGAGGGAATTTGATTTGGTTAATATTCAATAATTAAGCTTTTTTCTTGGTATCGCCTTAGAAATTCACAGAATCATGAAACGCTTCTTTCCAAACATTTTTTTTTTTTGCTTATTTCTTTATTGATATTCACGATGATGCCTTAAAGTTCTGAATTCATTTAGTCAAAACTTTAAAATTTTTTGATTTCGTTACTATTAATTAAGCTATTTGTTTAGTATCGTCATGGAAGTTCACAGAATCATAAACGCTGCTTTCAAAACAGAAGTAAGTTTCAACAATTTTTGCTTATTTCTTTTTTATTATTCATGATGAGATCTCAAATATCCGAATTCATTTAATCAAAACATGGAAATAATTCTACTTATAAAGACTAATCCTTGTATTTATTGTATTTGAAACAGTAAAGTGATTTCTGTTTTATAGAACAGCTTAAAAACAAATTGGATATTTTAAGAAATTTCTCTTGTCATCTTGTCAGCACCATATTGAGTTGAGTTTAGTTTAGTTATATTAACGTTCCATTTTAAAGCAATACTTGGGCTATTTTGAGACGGCCCTCGTAATTTTGAATCGCAGTCAAAAGACGAGGACGACACCCGAACTGGCTAAACTCTCTAACTCTCTAAACTTTCATAACCCACCAGCAGGAGGACATTTGGCCCCGACGGATTTAGCGTGCTCCACATCGAATTACACGATGGTTCTTCAGTAGAATTGGGCCTCTAACCTGGAACCCTCCACTTTCGAAGCCGAGTCTTTACTACCAGGCCCCCATGGCCTCATTCTCATATTGAAAAAAAAAACATTAGAACATATTTAAAAGAAACTCTTTTAAAAGCGCTATAACAAAATTTAGAATTTAATAAAATAATTGCTCTCTTTATTCCTAAAAAGAAAAGAATGAAATATTTTTATATTCGAATACATTCCGAGTATTTCGGGAAGCATATCAAATATTTTGCTTATATGTATCTTAACAAAATTAAAAATTAAGAAAAAAATCGAAAAAAAAAATATAAAAATTATAAATTAATAAATTATTTAATTTGAACTTATTTAAATGATAGTCAAAACTTTTGAACTAGAAAATAAATCCAAAACTCGCACAAAGCACAAAGTCACACTGACTAAGATAGTATTATGATATACAAGGTGGTTATAATTTAAGTTCCACGTTTAAACGGTTATAAAATGAAAACTACGGGGCCAGTTGTTATCAAACTTGGTAATAGTTTAAAGAAAGTTATGGAAACTTCTTTTCTGCCAAAAATATTTCAAAAACTCATCAACAGGTGTGAAATGGCACTGATGCAATATTGGTAAGCAAAATAGGACATGAAGACATCGGTTTAAAATATGCATAATCGTTTCTGAAACGTGCTACAAAACATGTTCAATGTGCGTTATCTCAAAAGCACTGTTTATCGTGATAATCTAAACAATCTAGTGGAACTGAAAGAAGTGAACTATTTTACTTAACAATATTGTATACAGCGATACTTCTCCCCTAGTGTTGAGTTTTTGAACCCCCTTTTTTTTTGGCGGAAAAAAAATTCCATGACCTTTTTTAAACTATTACCAAGTTTGATAACATTTGCTCTAGTAGTTTTCCTTTTATGAACATTTCAAAGTGGAATTTTAATTATAACCACCCTGTATTTATTTATTTACTGAAATATGTAAGAATTGAAATTTGTAGTTACATTTTAACAAAACAAAATATAATTTACTGATGTTTGCTTTATTTAATAGTATTACCAAAATAAGGAACATATAATGTCTCCAACGCAGTGAAGGGAATCAAGTACAGTGTAGCTTTTATAATAGGGGTTATCTGTAAAAAACTATATGTAACGTAGAAAATTAAATCTTCAAATATATAAATAAACATTTATAAGAGGTGATTAGGTAATCATTAAAATTAAATGCTTTTCCTTAAATTATAAATTATAAAATGCAAACAAAATTAATTAATCAAAACACATTAATGTATTTTAGGTCTGCGATACAATACGTAATGAAATACACAAAACAATGCATACTTAACAAGCTCCAAAATATTTTTTTTTGCTTGAAATATATTATCCTGCTCTTGATGTTATTTTGAAGTACCATCTTTTTTAATTGCAATCTTATTATTTAATCGGATAAGATTTCTCAGAAGTGCATTTTTTCAACAAAAAAAAATGTACACTTAGTATCTGTTTAGAGCATATGAAACAACATTTACAGAAAAAAAATTAAGATCAAATTCTCTGAATTCTTTGTTAATTAAGATGCTTGCATTTAAATTGAATACCATTAAGGGGTCTTACAGACAGCAATTTGATTAATTAAAAAATTAGATTATAAGAAGAAAAAAAACTTTTACGTTTCTCGCTTTCCTTTCAGATAAAAAAAATGTTTTCCATTTCCAGATTAATTTTTTTATTCTCTGCTGTAAAAGCAAAAACATGATAACACATTCTATTTTTTTTTTAA
>JAPMOR010114447.1:0-10681 GCA_026543865.1 Argiope aurantia
TTGTAGATCCTTTGCAGGTTTTGCCACCGATTCTGTCAGACAAGCATGTTTCCAAAATCCTACTGTAATTTTCTCCAGATGGAGATAACAAAACATGAGTTTTTGGTTTGTTGCATTGATTTAAATGGTTTGAAAAAGAAGATTTAGAGGAATAGGACTTCAAACATTTTTCACATAGTTTAGGATAATAGTCTTTAACAGGTTGTGGGCATTTAAATTTCTTCAGGCGATTTGAAAACGAGGACCGTGTGGAATATGTTTTCCCACAATAAACACAGTTTTTAGAATAGGAACAATTTTGAGGGCCTCCACCATGCAATATTTTACAATTTGTTGCCAAAACTGAAAATTTATTTGATGTGGGAATACTATTAGAAACAATGTCACTAAACTGATTGAATGGAATGCATGGGATCACAGGAAGTACAAATTGAGTATTACCTTTAAAAGATGGCAGAGAAGAAATATCTTTCATCAGCAGAGCAGCTGACTGTTGCACGGGCCTAGAAACTGGCCTGGCAGACTCTTGCTTTGGCCTAACAGGTTGCACGGGCCCACAAACTGGCTTGGCAGACTCTTGCTTTGGCCTAGCAGGTTGCACGGGCACAGACTTTTGCTTTGGCCAAGTTGAAGAAACAAATGCTGCGGGAAAAGATGACAATAGAGGAAACTCTGAATCATCAAAAGAAAAACCAGAGTTGGAACACTGAGTCTTTACAATCTGTGAAAATAGAACAAAAACCAATTATAAATCATCCACTTCAGGCTTGCATGAATTTTTAAACTCATTGTGAAAAAAAAATGTTTTTATGCATACCTTTTTAGATGCTATATCTGCTGAAATGCATCCTGTTAAGGATGCAAGAAAACAACCTGCAAGCAACTTATTACCCCATTTATTTAAATGCAAGCCATCTCTTGCAAGATAATTTTTCCAAGATGGCTGGTAAGAGCTGCAAAAGAAAAACGTTTGAAAATAACATAGTTCTTTGAGTGCACAGTTTATGGCTCGAATCTTATAGTTTAGTGTTTGTAAATAATACTCCGATTCCTTATACTTCTTTCTGTGGAAATCAAAATCTCTTAGAACAATACTCGAGAAAATTATTCTTGCACCTGGGTTATGAAGTAATACCTCAGTGGCCAAAACTCTATATTTTTTAAGTATTACTTCAATAGTATCCAAAGATGCATTATTTGTGCCAACATGCACTAAGACCCAGTCATAATTTTTGTGTACAGAAATACTGCTAGCTAATCTTTCAATAGTTGCACCAGGATAGGAAACAATGTCCAAATGAAAGTCAAGTGATTGAACAGATATATACTTATGCAAGTATTTGATCATGGAATCGCCAATAAAGAGAGCCCTCATTGTAAAACAGTGAGATAAAATGGAATTCTTTCAAAAGCTAGTAATAGTAATAAAATTCTGCACAAACTGCCAAAAAAACACAGAGCAAAACAGAAAAAAATTATAAGATTCAATATACAGAAGATGTTCTAAAATTTTTAGTAGATACCACAAATAAATTTAAAACTATCAAGTTCAATATACCACTGAACAATGAAAAAATTGAAATAATACACAAATTAAATGTAAAAAAACAATCAATTTCCCAAGTTAGCAATAACCTGGAAATTAAAATCTTTCAGATTATAGATAATAATAAGATTAATTAATCTAAGGAAAAACAAGTAGTAAAATTAAATATAAAAGTTTATAATATAAACTACAAGCACAAAGAAACTTTTTTTTGTTACCTAGCTAACCCTAATTAGTATGTTCAGTGATACTAATTCTAAATAAGTTAAGTAAAGTAAAAAAACCCTAAATAATATGAATAAATAATGAAAGATAAATAAACAATATAGATTAATAATATATAAATGAACAAAAAGAATTCTTATCTCCACATGCAAATAAAAGGTGTAAGAGATTCAATACACACGTCTCACGTACAGCAGAGCAAAAAGAAAAAGGATTAGTCACTAAATATTGCTAAAGCCCGCGCTAAATGACCAGTATGACGTCAACAATGAGTAACGTCACATCCGATGAACTTTGGTTCATATCCGGTAGAATCAGGGGTACACATCCGGTGGCAACGACTTACTCCCATCTGTAAAATCCCGTGATGTTTCGGAGTTCCGCGATGTGACAAAGTGGTCACGAGCACCTCCACATCATAATTTGGAATATTTACTTTAATTTGTAAGTTTAGGGAAAAGTTAAAATTTAATTGAACTAGTTTGGACGAGCGCAATAAAGCTCTAACGTCATGAAATTTGGTATTTAATTTATAATTAATAATTATTATTATAATTTATGATAGAATTAATTAATGACAATAATAAAATATTATTTATGGGATAAAATATAGGGAAATTTAATGGAATTACGTTGCACGATGCCTTAGCTATGGGGACTGTTTTTAAAAATTTATTTTTCTGAAGAAAAAATTTCTAGAAATTTCACGCGTGTAGCTCATCGTAGCTATCTTAGGCCAAAACAGTAATAATTTTGAGAATTTTAAGCCTCCAGATTGGCAACTGAGTTATGAGGTCCTCAGCTTTTTTACGGCTGGGAAATTTATATAGATATTATCTATTGCAGCTCTAGGTCTTTTCCTAGAGCTGGGTAATGCAGGATCATATGCAGGTAAATTCAGTAACTCGTTGCGAATCTGGGGTAATTTTTCAAAGAACTTAATTGACGTTCTTTTAATATATTCCGAAACAGGTTCAATTTTGAGGTCGTTATGCAATACTTTCCTCCTGATATACCAGGGGGCGTCAACAATTCTCATCAGGTGCTTGTTTTGAAAAACTTGCAATTTCTTAATGTTAGTGGCGGAAGTGGCCCCCCAAATTTGGGAGCCATACATTAGAATTGGTCTTAAAATAGCTTTGTAGAGCAGAAGCTTGAGCCTAATCGATAGCTTGCTCCTAGGAGAAATTAAGCTGTTGAGTTTAATACTCGTTCTTGTAGCTTTGGTGAGGGCTGCTTTAATATGACTATTAAAGCTTAATTTTGCGTCTAAAATTAACCCTAAGTATTTATACTCATTTACAAAGGGGACGGGTTGGCCAAAAATTTGGATTGGGGCTAAGTCAGGCATTATCAGTTTATTAGTAAACATGAGGCACGCACATTTACTTGGGTTGACTTTTATTTTCCAGCCGATGAGCCAGCACTGTAAAATGGTCATGTACTGTTGAATGTTAGATATGACTATGTTTGGATCCCTATGCTGTGTTAGGATGGCGGTATCGTCTGCAAAAATTGCTAAATGACAATTACTAGCTCTAGGTAGATCGTTAACATAAATGTTAAAAAGAGTTGGAGAGAGTAAACTTCCTTGAGCACAACCGCTCAGTATTGGTCTGGGGGAAGACATTACATCATTAACTCGCACCCTAAAATTACGAGAAAGTAGGTACGAGCGTAAAATTTTGACAAATTGTGCCGAAAATCCAAGTCGCATGCACTTGAATAAAAGCCCTTCGTGCCAAATTTTATCAAAGGCTTTGGCTACGTCCAGAAAAAGTGCACCTGTGGTTTGAGACTTCACAAAGCCACTGTGAATCAATTCTGTAACACGAACAAGCTGGTGATTCGTCGACAGGTTTTTACGAAATCCGAATTGTTCGGAAATTAAAATATTATTGTCGCTGAGAAATTGATTCAGGCGTTTTAGAAGCACAGATTCGTACACTTTGCTCAGGCTACTAAGTAGCGAGATGGGACGGAAATTTTGAGGTAAAGTCAAATCAGAGTTTGGTTTTGGAATAGGGACAACCACAGCTGTTTTCCAGCAATCGGGGAAATAACAAAATTCCATTAATTTATTTATAATGAAAGTTAAGTATAAAATAAATCTAGGGGGGAGGTTTTTAATCATGCGATTAGTTATTAAATCCAGACCTGGCGATTTGTTCGGCCTAATGTTCTTCATGAAGTCCATTATCTCACTGGGCCTAACGGGTTCAAGGTTGTTTACATGTGCACGTGTAAGGAAACTCTCCAGCTGATCTGTGACGAATTTCGTCAGTGGGGGGTTCGCCAGCCACGTGTCTGAGTGGGGGGCGAACTGGTTCTGAAGGCTATCAGCCAAAACTTCCGCCTTTTCGATGGGAGCGAGGGCGAGTTCCCCCGTTTCCCCCCTTAGTGGGGGGATCGGAGAGAATGGTTTTCTGAGAAGAGACGAGCGGCGCCAGAGGCCACGTGTATCTATGTTCACTAATTGCTCTTCTCGCCGGCGCTCGAAGTGACCTAGTTTTAACCCTTTTATCTCATCCTGGGTTCTGCGAAGTTCCGCTCTCACTTGAGGATCGCGAGAGCGCTGCCAAATTCTTCGCAGGAAATTTCGCAGTTTAATTTTGGATTGGATTTCTAAAGGAAGCTTCTCTGGAGGTTTATTAAATTTTGGTTTTGAGGCTTCTGCGAGCGCCTCCGTTAGAATTTTTCCTAGACTTCCAACTGCAAATTCAGCGTCATCATTGCTATTAATTTTGAAGGGGGGAAGGGGTTTTGAATTTAAAATATGCCGAAAGTTCTCCCAGTTGGTGGAGAATTGTGCTGGTGAATTTAGAGAAAAAGTTCCAGTATTAAAAGTCAAAACTACTGGAAGGTGATCTGAATCTAAAGAATTTAGCACTCTAATTTGAGAGTGGAAAGGAATTCGCTTTAATATTGCGAAGTCTATGACGGAATCATAATTACTAACTTGATTAATGTGGGTTGGAGAGTGGGGCGCCAAAACATTGATTCCGTCCTGCGTTGCAAGATAGTTAAACAATTGTGCTCCATATCTCGTGGTTCTGTGATTATTCCAGGCGATATGTCCTGCGTTCATATCGCCCGCAATGATGACGTTCGGGCCTAAATTTAAAAGTTTTTTCATATCCTCCAGAGGAAATTTGCACGAACTCCCAGATCGTACGTATGCTGACACAATTTTGAGAGGGGGGGATATTTCCTAATTTAACCTCAATAATTGTCGCGTCCATCCTCTCTAAAACGGGAGTGGGGATGACGTGATGTTCAATTATTGATTTCACATAAATGCAAGTACCTCCGTAAATGCGCTGACGATTAAAACTATCTCCGGATCTACAATTTTTGTAAATCCGGTAATTAGCGATTAGGGGTGTGTACTCCGGGGGGAGTAGGGTCTCTTGTACCAATAACACATCAAGATTTTGCTCTGATACAAAGTCTCTCACCTCAGCGATCCTGGGCCGCAGACTATTTGCGTTCCAGGTGCAAACTTTAAGATTATGCAAGTTTATTATATTGTTACGATTGAATGTTAATGTTGGGGGCCGCAACTAAGACTGACGTATTCGCTGAACAAAAAATACGCCATATCAGCACCGTGGGATGCAGCACGAATTGCTGGTAAAGCTTTTTTATAAGCTTGGAGTAGAAGAGGTGCATCACACCAATCTTCTCTCATTAGTAATGCTAATCCTGAAAAGATGTCGGTGAAAATTTTGGTATTAATTGCATCCACTGGGACCGACTGATTTTGAATAGTGGGTTTAGCAGCTGATGAGATTTTTTCACTCTCCACTGGGGTCTCTAATGAAGGGAATTCTGACTCTGAATTAGTCAGAATTTTTGAAAACGACACATTCTCTTCCACTTTTACGAAGCGCCTATATCAGAAACTCCGAATTAGTGCATCCTGACGCTGATTGGATGCTCATATGACGTCACTAAAACCTCGGCAACCATAGAAGGTTAGCAAATTATCCGTAGAGATGCATAATCCACGATTTTTTGAATAACAAATAATTTTGCTATTGTTATTTTTAAATATTTGTTCCAAATATCTGTTATTTCAACCATATTATTAATTAATATTAAATATAAAATTTATTAATTGTAATTAATACTTAATTTACTAATTTAAGTAACGTTTGATTGAATTAATTTATTTATTTCAGCTTCCTTCTTAAATTTGACTTTTTTTAAAAACTATTTATTTAATTTCTTTATTGGAGTAAACCATTTTCTGAAAAATTTGAATTTAATATATATGTCATTTCTTTAAATGGTTTTAGTTCTATATTCTACCAATAGATGGCGCCAGTAGTAAACAGAGTATATACAAAGTCAAGTCCCAGCAATTAAAAATGATTTGTATTGAATAGTGCATCAAATGCGAATATCTGAAGTGGAGCGGCGACTTCACACTTACCAGTGAAGTCACAGCTCCGACAGATTTCAGTGATATGCAATTCAATGATACGATAATTCCAAGAATAACCGGTCCGTTCACTTTTTAATCCATTTGCAGATTTCTCCTTTTCTGTTTTGTTCGAGAGCTTTCATTTGACAGATCGTATCGTTTGTTACTCTCCAGTGAAGTCACCGCTCCGGTAAATTTCTGTGATATTGTATCGATTGTTACTTTCTATCGTGATCCAAAACCTGTAATCGAAATACACCAGTAAGAACGTATTAAGGATTTGAATCACACCCGTTTTTGAAAAGTATTGATCACTGGTATTTGTGACTTTATGATATTGGTTACGTAATAACCGCTCGTAAAATATTCGTCATCCCTAATTATCCGTACCGAGCTCTATGGTACCGAAGCATCTATATCAGAAGCTCCGAATTAGAATATCGTAACGCTGATTGGATGCTCTTATGACATCTTTCGAAGCTGGGCAATCATAGAAGGTTGGCAAGCTATCCGAATTGGCTTAAAAAAAGCTTAGCCATTGACAATTTCTTCCCTGGTCTGGCATGTATTTAATGTAAATTAAATTACAAGTGCAACTTATGTGATTTCCAATTCTACAAAAAACAATATTTAAATGCCTTTTTATCCTGCGTCCATAAATAATCTGCTGCAGAACGATCTAAAAACTTTTCATGTATTTATTGCGAGAAGAAATTTTCTTTAAAAATCATATAATACTTAGTTACTATTCATAACATACATAATGACAGTGATTTGCCGTTTCAGGGCCACAAACAAAATTTCACTGAAAGATATTTTTTATTTAAGACTCCATTTGTGATACCCACCTTTGAGGAAACTGTGTCAAATAAAAAAAATAAAAAAAATATTCTTATAAAAGTGCTTTGAACAAATAAAGCAAATTTTGACCACTAATATTGTGGCGGTTTGTGATGGGCGAGCATAGAGCCTGGGACCTTGTGGTTCGCAGCCCAGTAACGTGACGTTGATACAAAAATAATTGCTGGTGCAATGTAGTTGTTAATTGGCTTATATGCTATTCACTACAGACTCTCCCTCCAGTGAGTCGGAGGTGAGACGAACGATATGACTGTTGAGTGGTGATGTATTAGCTATTGATTCTAATGCGCCTGTACCCAATTGAGTAGCGCCAAGCGTTATGGCGAACATGTGTGAGTGAGTGGTTGCTGATGCTGTTGCTGCGTCAAGTGAGTCTGACGACTTTGGTTGCGGGTAGATGGCGTCACAACAGCTGTTCGAAGGTTGAATGTTCATCGTCCGAGGTCATCACTGTGGCGGATGTGATGAGCGAGGATAGACCGGGAACCTTGTGGTTCGCAGTCCAGTAACATGACCATGATACAAAAGCAATTGCAAGTGCAGCGTAGTTGTTAACTGGCTTATGCTATTCACTACAATATCTTTAAACTTGTATGCATCTTAGAGAGAATAAATTTAATTGCTATTTTTTTAAATGTATAAAAATGAATTGTTGTTTAGGGGATGTAAATAAAGTATATATATAGTATTCCATTTATTTTTTTTAATTTGATATTTTGTAACATTGTCTTCACATGCTTGTTCAGCAACAAATAATAACACTAAATGCAAATTTATGAAATAAGCAGTCAAAATTGTATAGTTAAGAATTAATCTTTTTTAATATTTTGTATAGAAAGAGAAAATATTGTAATAAAAAAATTAGCCTTGAGATTTAGGTAAACCTCAATGTTTTATACTTTCTGGTATCTACAAAATATATTTTTGGGATTATATCTATCTGGGAACACAATTATTCAAAAGCTGACTGAGTTATAGAGTTAAGATTTGATATGTGGTTTCAATACCAAAATTATAGATTTCCAAAAAAAGGCTTTATTTCTTATATTAGTTTTTATTTAAAGTAGCATTTTCAGGTAATCAAATTTTTTAGCTTTAAAAAGTACCAGAAGAATCTTAACTGGTCTTAAAAAATGTTATTCATTCATATTATTAGTTTAATGGATTAGTTTAATGGATTAGCCTAATTATTAGTTTTTAGGAACTAATTGAAGTTTTGTCATAGCAATGCATTTAAAAAAAAGTTGCAAAAATAATGAAAGAAGATATTAGCCTAATATAAAACTTACTTACTCTTACTTTATTACATTAAAAAATTGTGGATTACAGTAATTTAATCATTAAATAATGCTACTACCTTGTGTTCAAAATACTTTTTTTTATCTTGTACTGGTGAATTTCTGACAAAATATCCACTTTAATCATAATAATAAAACAGGCTGAAGGTACCTAACTAGTGATTTGGGATTTCAAAATACTCAGGGATATATATATGGTTATTTTACGAAATAAAAAAAAAATAGAAAGCAGATAGACAATGAAACATCTACAGAGTTTTATAAATATCCTTCAAAAAGTACTATTTTACAGACATAATATGCTTATAAATGGTCATTCGAATTTAAATTTTAAGTTATGTTTTAATTTAAACTTTAACCAGTAAAAGTGAAATTAATGTCCCCCCCCCCCTTAAAATTGCAAATTAGCTTTCTTTTATTTAGATTTTGACCATGATATTTACATTAAATTTAAGAGCAAAAAAGTACATTAAAGTTCATAATCCAGATGAATCCAGTCTATCAAAGAAACTGCAAGGAGAGAGACGTGTGTCTATTGTGTGAGGAGAGTGTGTGTCTATTGTAGGGTCAATTACATACAATAGATTCAGCTACAAAGTAATTTATAATCCTTGCTGTTGAAATCTTGTTACAAAAATACTTTTGCTGAAAGTAATAAGAACGAATATACTTTCTCAATAATTAACATTTAAAAGCTTTGAACTTAATTTATCAGCAATGTGAAGAGTTTTTCTCAAGCTTATGCTCCTGAAATATGGTTTAGCTTGTGGCGAGTTAAAAATTTTTTATACTCGATTATTAAAAAATAACATTATAAACAACAACTATTAAATTATAAACAATTACATATTACATTTTATTTTCTATTCTTAACTCTGTAATTTTAAAACCAGTCAACAGTTTTTTTTTAATTTGTTTAAAAAAGCGTTAATATTTTTAGAGCAAATAATTTATGTAGGATCTATGCAATAAAATTGCCTTTTTGCTCTTTCTGATTCATGTTTTTAATTGTTACAGAATTTAAAATATCCTCATATTATTAGTTTTCTTTTTATTAACTTTGAAATATGTATTCTATATATTTTTATTTTATATAGAAATATCATAAATCACAGCAGTGCCTGCATTTTAAATCTGCGAAAAATAAATACCAAGGTATTCTACATCACTTTATATAGCAATATTAAAACCACGAGTATTCAAAACACAATTTAGATATTAATTAACAGGGTAGATGATAGTTATTTGAAATCTATCTATCTATATATATACAAATAAACGAAGTATTTCTATTTATTGAATAAATAAAGCCTTTTCTAAAATAAAAATAGATATCATTTTTTTTTTAATAAAATACCATCCTTGTTGTTTATACATGATGGTGAATAGCATATAATCCCTGGACTGCTAACCAGAAGGTCCCAGGTTCTATCCTTCGCGTATCACATACCGCTAAAACATGATACCATTTATTAAGTAAAAATATATTAAACTTTCACTTATGTCACATTAGAAATTCACCAAGTGTTACAAACATTAAAAAAAAATTCCTGGTACCCACTCATTGTGCTATAATAGTATTTTAAAACAAATATAAGAATGCGAGAAAAAAAATTCTAAATAAAGATTTAGTTTGTTTGTTTACCAAAAAAAGCAATAAATTGCCATGATAAGTAAAACCTAGCTTTTAATCAAGTGATTTATATAGCCAATGAACGTTATGATGCTTAGATCCATACTTGCGCTTACAGACGCTTGTAAATTGTACCTGATTTGACGCGAAAATGCTTTGGCGTAAAAGGTCATGATTGTGCACCAATGCTCGGATTCTGTCATTTCAACATGCTTGTCTCTGCTAAATAAAATGAATCCTAATAAAATAAAAAATATCTGGATATAACATATAATGATCAAGTATTTAAAATTTTTCTTAACATTGATTTTTTAAAAAAAATTTGGTATAATTATAAGAAGGAAATATACAACTAAGTAAAGAATACTTACACGGATTTTACAGATGGGAGTAAGTCGTTGCCACCGGATGTGTACCCCTGATTCTACCGGATATGAACCAAAGTTCATCGGATGTGACGTTACTCATTGTTGACGTCATACTGGTCATTTAGCGCGGGCTTTATCTAGCAATATTTAGTGACTAATCCTTTTTCTTTTTGCTCTGCTGTACGTGAGACGTGTGTATTGAATCTCTTACACCTTTTATTTGCATGTGGAGATAAGAATTCTTTTTGTTCATTTATATATTATTAATCTATATTGTTTATTTATCTTTCATTATTTATTCATATTATTTAGGGTTTTTTT
>JAPMOR010114456.1:7439-27558 GCA_026543865.1 Argiope aurantia
AGAGAGAGAGAGAGAGAGAGAGAGAGATAATGATAATTTTTTTAAACTACTTCCATTTTCAATTTTTCTAGCTGGCAAACAAAATTTCGGAGCTCGACCGATTTTGAGATGAAAAAACTGATCGTTTTTCTAAATATTGACACATACGTGATCTGATACTCTCGTAATTGTTTCAAACCTGTTTAAATTGGTTAATTACTTAAATTAATTAAGACAATTCTTAAGAACTCAAAGAATGAATAATTTGGAAATCAAATTGTAACTTTAGTGGGCGATAAATCGCCAAATGTGACAACCTTCTGCATTATTTTCTAATAACCCTAAAAACGAAAAATTGATACCTCAAAAGCGATAAATCGCCAATTTGTTGCCTACGCATTTTAAGGCTTCAACGGTTTGTTGCCTACGCCTTTTCAAGCTTCAGAGATCTCAAACCAAAACAACATCATGTTCTTACATGATAATATTAATATTTTAGGTAGTTGACAGCAAAATGCTCCGCGGGCTGCAATTAGGAAATATTCTTAAATTTCATTGTATCTTTTTTATGTGCAAAAGTAAAGTATAATTTATGGTGAAATGTTTCATTGTGTGGAAATATTTCATATACGCTATTTCTTAAATAAATTTCATTCGATCTTTCCGTCTTTTTACAATCAAACAAACACATTTTTTTCAAATAAAAGTAGAATAAATAAATAGCTGTTTAAAAGTGTTGTTTAAATTTCTATTACGAATGTAACGAACAGTTACGAAGAAAATGCTTTAAATTTATTGAATGCATCAGTCTGATAGTAGCGTGAATTTTTCTTTTTAATTTCTACTGCTAAAAAAGAAGATGAGTGTGAGAGATGGGGAGACAAGGGACGTTTTATGATGAGCGATTCAAGCAAAGAAGGGCACAAGGAGGGGGAGATAAAAAAAACAGCCAGCTTACAAAGACACAATGGAATTTGATTTAAGTAACAAAATTTGATTACATCTGAACAAAAAGAAATGTTTCTTTATTTCATTTATAAAATTTAGAGTCTGTCATACTAATTCATATCCATATAGATTGAACAATTATTTGAATTAATTCATGCTGAAATAGATATAATAATGTAGATCATTGAAATAACTGAACTGCAATTTCAAAATAGCCAGTATGATGAGATTTCAATAATGAAACTTCATTCAGCAAGATACAAATAAACTACTTATTATAACAATAAGTTTTTATTTTCTTCAAATTTTCTAATTAATGTACAGATCATGATGATATGTTGGTACAGACAAATTTTCTGGCTGAAAAAAAAAAGGTTTGTTTTTTAGCTAATAGCCTGTGTTGCTAATAGCCGGGGTTTATATTCATTAATTCCAGGTTTCATTTGCAACCTAGGCTACCTTTGATTTCTTTAAAATAATGAAAGCCAAAATCTAATAATTTCAATCATAAAATATTTAATTAATTGATCAAAGCAATATAAATTTATTTAATATTTCTATCGTTTAAATCATATTTTCAATTGGAAGTATAAATCTATCTCTAATGATTTAGAAATTATCTAGCGGTTTAAAATATTTGCATTTTGCAAATGTGCATCAGATTTGTTTTCGCGTAAGGGGTTAAAATATTCTCAAAACGAACATGAGGTACATAAAATAGTTATAAGTCTGAATACTTGTTATAATTCTGGATGATATACCCAGTTCTACCTTGGATTGAAATTCTTTCATGTGTAAATTTTTATTTCACATGACTATTTTTATTTATTAATTCTTTTATTAGGATTATTACTACATCTGTTTATTTGCAGCACTAATATAACAAAATTCTTTTGTTGCCTAAAATGTTTTTAATTAAATATCCATTAAAGAAGAATTTAAAAACCACCTACAGGGGATTGTCTCCATAAGTTTGAAATATATCAGTTATATTAATTCTGAAATTTTTTTCACGAATGCTGAAATATAAGAAAGATATAAAGCTCATTTTGGGAAACAATTAATTAAATAATTAATTTTTCATAAATAAAAAAAACCTGAAAGTTTGTAATCAGTAATTTTCCTTATACATATTATTGATTCGATCTGCTTCTAAAATTTTCTCTTAGAATTTTTCTCACGTATTTGCAACAATTCTCCGCGCTTGTTCTTGTTCGTCAGCAATAAAAAAAAAAAAAAAATCATTAACTCGCGAAAGATTTACTTGCCACTCTTTCGTTTTAATTTGAACGATACACTTAGGTTTTCTTTTAATCATCGTTCAATCGCTTATTTAAAACAAGCAAAAAGTTTTGTCAACAGATGTGCATTAATATACTTATAGTACTTATAAATACTTAAGTACTTATAAATACTTAAAAATCATCCACGCATTTTTAAAAAAAATTAATTTTGATCGAAAATACTGCACATAAATGGAATTAATATTGATGAAAAAATAAAATTTTAAGATGACGTAAAAATGTATTTTCTGGGATAATTTGTGCAAAAATGTATTTTCTCTGCAAAATTTTGGTTATTTCTCGTAGCTTGAAGCCGTTGTTGTCGTTGAACATCTATTTCCTTTTCCCCTAAAAGCATTACTTTTCGTGCTGTTGTCAAAGCGATTCACTTAAGTTCGCTTTTAGGCAACGTTAACTCAAAGGCGGCGTTAATAGAAGCAGCTGGGAACAAAAGCGCCCTGTCGGTAACTGCTTGCCCGCCTGTCGGCGAGAAAATAGAGTTTCATCGGCAAATGTCTTCACCGCTTCGGAGAAGATGCCTGCGGCGAAGTGGACGTTAAGGTATATATTAATTTAAAAACCATCTTTAAAATATATAATAAATAATTTAAATATCTAAATAACAATTTAAGTAGGTAGAATGATTGCCTTTGTCAAAATAGCTGACAGGGAGACAAATCAATAAGATGTCTCATTTTGCCGATTGTTTTTGGTCGGTCGTTTAAGAAATCAACGTGACGGTTGTCAACGACATTTAAATTCACATTCAAATGTTGTCGACTGAATTTGCATACAATTTACATTACTTTTGGCAGAATAACCGACAAGATGGCAAGTGAATAAGATGCTGCATTTTCGCCGCCTATTCTTTATCATTCATCTAAGATATCATCATGATTTATAAAAAATTGTTTTTATTTTAATCCAAAATTTCGATTACCTTTCGAGGAATTATTAATAAAATTGAAGCACTCGTATTATATGTGAATAGGGCGTTAGGACTGTGTTTCCTAATTTAGAATTCATTGAAAAATTCGGAAAAGAATCGTCATTTTATTCATTTGTTACTTTCTCGATAATAAATTTGCAAATTTTTCCAACATATTATGCTTATTTCATTATGATAATTCTCTGAGTAAAATCTGATTAATGGTTAAATTAAATTCAATAAAATATGGGTAACTACGGTCGACACTCTTTTGCAGCATGCATCTTGAGAAGAGTTATTTTGCAATAACCAAATTAAGTGAATTCACTATAAATCATAAGGGCAAGAAAAATGCATAATAATACTATAAAAGATTTATTTTGCAACAAAATACCTGTTTTTTGCAGTCTAATATTTTAAGCTGCAATTATTTCATCAATAAATTTTTATCACTGCAAATAAGTATATGTGTATATTTGAACACACATATACTTATTTGAAAATACTTATACTTGAATATACTTATTTTATTCATATATACTTATGTGAATAAAATAAGCATATGTGAGATAGTATCGTTTTATCGACATTAAAAGAGCTTTCCGAATATGCGTTGAACTTCTTAAATAAAGTAGAAAATAAACTTTTCAGATTACTTTCAGTATTATAATTATGTAATCGAGGAATGTTATTTTTTTCTCCAATTTTTCTTTTATTTACTCTTTATGACAAAAACTATATAATCTCAAGCTCATCTAAATTTTGAATAGACATTGAAAGCAGGTATCATAAAAAACGATGAATAAAATAGATATTCATAGAATATTCAGTTATAACACATTAAGAAAAACAATGCACACAATTGAGAGTGGGGGGAAGGAGCTTATTTTTTGGGTGCGAGAGGGATGTTAGTCTGCAGTAGTTCCGAAGGAAAAAAAGTACTTAACGATAGAAACACGTAAATAAAAATAAAGATGATAGATTTGAAATTCAAGATCCAATTATTTTGAATAAAATTCGCTTTTTAAAGTCTAAATATACACATATAAATAAGTAATACATGGAGAATCTACTGTTTAAGTGGTTCATTTTCCGCTTGTACATTTTTCTTATATTATTAAGCACTAAATAAATGAATAAGTTTGTACATATATTTACAAAATATTTTCTTCAGCCTTTTTAAAAAACAACATCGTCGTATCTATTTTGCTTTCTATATTGTTCATGGCCGAACAGTTGTAAATAATTTTTTTTTGGTGCACCCTAGATTATTCGCCAAAGACTCAAAACAAATTTGAATTCCTGCTCGTCGTTACAATCCTTATTTACAAAGATTTTTAGGCTACGTTAAAAAAATAATAAATAAATTAAACAAAATAAAACTTTTGGTGAAAATATCGAATTTTTTTATTACTTTCTTTGTATTTCTGAAAAAAATTAAAATTTTAATTTAAATTCTACATTCATTTTAAACAACCTCCATCAAAAGAGCCTACATTCGTTCATTGTAGCACTACATGTCATTCAGGATTAATTGATACAAAACTGAATGCGTTATTTGTCAAGAATGCTTTCACATTGATTACGTTAAAAGATACATGAATATGAAGCATCCCAAATTAGTGCAACAAAATCGAGTAGCTCTGGTCGTAAAAGTGAGAGTGACGAAAAGGCAGAATCCAAGGGAAATTATTTCGTCAAAAGTTCCTCGCTTGAATACGGTGGAAGATCTAATATTCTTCAGGGTACCGCTGTCAATGATAATTTTTTTTTTCTTATTTTCCGAATTGGAAGGGATTTATAAAAATGAACAAATGATTTATCTTTTCCTTGTTTTATCTTGCGTCGACAGTGTCTAATGCATTAATTCTTCCCGCATAATTAATTCTTCCCGCATTTGATCTCCCATTTGAAAAAAAAAATGGGAACATTTCTTGACAAATATCCTATCAAAATGTATCAATGAGAGAAAAATTAGGATAAATATTGGAGTAAAAAAATATTTAAGAAAGTGAAGAATTTTAATAAGCTAATTAATACTTTATTGGCTTTAATTAAACGTAACAATAATTATTAGGAGTAATTTTGAAGCTAAACTGGAGAAGTTGCTCCAGTTTATTTTCTTTATTTCATTCATGAATTTGAAGAAATCGGTCAAATCTTCATTACCGTTAATCTCGATCCGTAGCTTGACAGTTAAGGCCGGTGGCGCCATCTCTTGGACTTTTCTTTAACAATTCTAACATTTTTTTCTTTCGAAGAGACAGGCGAAGGTCCCCCCCCCCCTTTCTTCTCAATAGAGTTGATCTTGGGGGAATTTTGGGAATCCTCTAAATGAGGCTGTATGTTGTCCATTACAATTACCGCATTCTGGAATGAAGTTTTCTTTACCTTCATATAAGCAGTTTCTAGATTCGTGATTTATGGCTCATAAAACGAACTGAATTTGAAGTATGCCTCCTGAGCTGTGGTGATCAAATATTTAACAGGGCGAAACACTGCTTACTGTTTTCCTAATATAGTTTTCAGTTCTGAATACCATGTATCTAATTGTTTCCAAATCATAAATGCTGGGAGTATTTTTAGATTTAAGGAAATACATTTGAAAAATTGGCAAGGGATTTTTGTTTTTAATTGTTTGAGCTGATTTATATCGTCAACTCTTCCATCTTTTTTTCGTGAGTTCATCTTTAATTTCAGTCTTGGGTTAATCGATTGGAAGACCTTTTATCCCGACTTTTTCATTTTTTTATTATTATTTTTTTAAACACTGAGGGATACTACGTAATATTCCATTTGTTATTCATCTAGGTATTTGGTGGGACTCCTGAGGTCGTTATCTAAGCTACACTAAATATGCATAATTTTTATGCAATCGGTTTAGCATTACAATCAATTCTGTGGACTTCATGAAGTTTCTTTAGTACTTTAAAAGAATTTGGCTGTTTCTTCATAATAATAGGGAGTATATTTGTTTCCTTTGCTCGCAAGTGCCTACTTTTAGCCATTGCTAGGAAAGCAAATATAAACCTGGTGAAAAGATATGTATTAAAATTAAATAGAAATTTAAAAATTTATGGTGAAATAATTCAATTAATTTTTCAAAAATTAACAACAATTGAAAGATGAATTGGGCAAAAATGGGATTGATATCATTGAAATAGCAAAATGATATTGAATTATATTGAAATATTTCTTGTAACATTATTTATTCCGAAGTTACTGCAGAAAAACAGCAAAATACAGGCTTATTTCTAATTAATTGAATATTTTATTAACTTTTGCACCTTGAAAAATAGACAGTGTTCTTTCTCCTATCTCGAAGAATAGATGAGCAAAATTTTGTTAAAATCAGTCCATTCGTTTGAAACATACACATATATATATCCTCTATTGCTTTTATTTTAGGATTGTAACGAATGATAAATCTCTGTTAGTTGATCCTATATTTGCAAATATGAAATGGTGGAATAATTGCTGTTCTTATTAGTGTTATGAAGTGTTTGATTCCGTAAACGATATTTAGATCATAGTTTCAGAAATACTGTAAAGCTTCAGATGACATTTTTCAGCATAAACTTTGAATCCTTTTTAATTATTTAGTACAAAATTAATGTTTTAAAAAATTAGCTTGGTTATATTAATTTGTGAAATTAGATTTCCATTAGGTTTCAAAATGGTTTATTTAAAAAAAACTATTTTGAATATTTTTACAAGCGTCTATTAGTAAAGATTACGCATAAAACTAGGGAATTGATTCATTATCCACTATCTGGTTTTCCTTGTCGGATCTGTTTATCGCTGGATTGATATCCAGCGTTTCGTAAATTTAAGCAGGTCGAAATTGCTTACTTTTGCTTGCAATTTGTATTCGCTATTTATATTTTTGAGCACATCATACTATAATTTCCTAACTTTTTTAATGCAAAGAATAAAGAATAAACGGAGTAACATTATAATACTTTAGCCATCTCTATTTGTTGGACTAATTGACTAATTGACATGCTATTACGAAATTGTGCAAGGTAAGAAATTAGACCACAAAAACTAACTGTCTAGAAGTTTCGAATAATAGATTTATAGTAAAACTATATAGTAAAGTTGTTTGTAAAAAGTATATAGTAAGTTTGTGTGTTGTAAAAGTATATTGTAAAGTTGAGTTTTTTTTGCATTTTGCTGCAAAATAAAAAAGTCCGGCGGTTAATTGTTAGAGCATACCTTTCCGGGCGGAAAGTTTAGAAATCGATTCTGTTTTAAAGGATTTTGATGATATATTGTCTAAGGACAGATGTATAAACTAACGAAAACATATACTTGAGACCACGTCTTTTTTCGCCTTATCATACGTAAGTTACGTACTAAGATTTTTCTATGGGGACAGTGATAGCAAATTAATTTTTCATTGGATTCCTCATGTCATTTGTTGCACAGTTTTGTCTCCTCCAATATTAATATCTATGCTTCAATTGATCTCGAATAAGCACCAAAACATGTGCTATATTCACTCCAGGACCTTTAAGTGAAAAAATATGTTTCATAGACATGAGAAACTAACTTAGTTGTCTTTGGAGTCTTCCATAGCTATTTTGCGTGAAGTAGGCTTTTTGTAAAAAAATATTTCCCCATTTTAAATAATTTTTATCCTTTCTTTTTAAAAAAAATAATATCAAGAGCTCCATGGTGAACAGCTTTAAAAGTTTTTTAGTGTCGTGCAATTTTTCGGCTATTTTTAAAAATATTTCTGCATTTCTTTTGAAATAAACATGCTTAAGCAGGTCAAGATTACTTAACTATCGCGAGCAATCTTTTTACTTTCTATTAAAAATAAAATATAATAAAGAGCTCCATGATGAACAGCATTAAAAAAATTTTAGTGCCGTGAAATTTTTCAGCTATTTTTACAAATATTAGTGCATTTGTTTTCAATTAAACATGTTTAGCAAGTCGGGATTACTTAACATTCGAGAGCAATCTTTTTATTTATATAGAGAACTTAATAATTTTACTCGAATAATTTTATAAGGAACGGAACAGCTATTTACATGCAACACTATAATGTAGTATCCATCTGAATAGTTTGAAATAAATGGCATGAGATTTCGAAATCCCCCAAGGAAAGAATGTTAATCGGCAAAACGATGTTTCTGATAAATCCGATAAATCGATATGTGCTAATAATATTTTTACTGTTTTCTCCATATTGTTAATAGATCATGCAAGCTCTACAAGTTTGTTAGTAGAGCGCAAGCTTTACGACAGGAAGAATCCGATTTTGAATCTTTGCTAATGGCCTGTGACGATATAACTTTGCAATTGATAAAAGAGGTGATAAAAGTATTGTTACGGATTTGCCTCTTCCGTCGGGGTTCTTTTTGATTTGATGGTCGATGCAGAAATATCAGTCCTTTAGTAGAAATCAACGACGTTTATTGAATTCGAAGACGACAAATTACACACGAAGGGACGAATACACAGACGACAAATATATACAGCCGAGACGAAGACAGGCAACACAGCAGTACACTACAACAAACAGTAGCCCACAAGTCGTAATCGGTAGTAATAACAGCCACAGCATACAAAGCGGCGAGACAGAATTCACCAGGAGAGGGGACCCTCGGAGCTTCGATTTACAATCTCTCCAAATGGCTGTAATTCTCCACTGCCACCTCGCTTTAGCTGTATCCAGCTGTCGACACACTACTACACAACTGGCTACTTGTCACAGGGCTTGATGCTGCTTTCACAATAGATACCAGGACACAGCACACAGCTCAATTCGGCAATCCTCGTTGCTTCGTTTCCTCTCGACGACTCGTTTCAACTCCACCTCCAATTCTGGTTTGAGACTGTCGGCCTTTTATAGTTCCCGGGAGACGGACCGAGAAGTTTCTGGACTGATCAGGGGTATCTCGATTTCTATTGGCTCAATTGCTAAAATTCTCGAAGTCTCCAGTAATATCTATTTTGTCGCCAAATTCATCTCCAAGTTTCCAAATGGTCGCTGAAGTTTGTCACCAAGTTCTGAGATCACTGACGCAGCACCCAATCAGGCACTCAACAGTGCTCACCGTAAAACGGTCTTTCTTACGATGAAACTATTCCTGCTGGGCAGCAACATTACAGGTTTGTAAGAATATATATCTCAGGCTGTGGCTAGTTATGCTTTAGCAGTAAGTAGTTTCAATATCGCTTTTCAAGGATAATGACAAAAAGTCGAAATATATCTGATTTTTCTAATTATTTGTTCCACACCTGACTTTTTATCTCTCCCATTTTTAAAATGTTGTCATCAAATTGCAATTAAAAAAGATTTCTAAACTTTATAGTTCGCTTAGTTTTAATCGTAAGTGAATTAATTGATTGTCTCAGGTCAAATATAATTCTTTATGTCATTAAAAACATTTTTCAACCCGACGTATATGTGGATGTCTAATTGTTTGGCAATTATCTATTGGGCCTCAATTAGAGTGAATTTTCTGCTTACTGGCTCGTTAAAATAATTTCAATATATTGTAAATTTAATTCTGAATTTATAAATTTGCCTCACACTTACTTGAGTGTAATGATTAGGAAATATTCCATAAAGGAAAATGCTGTATATGCGCTGGATATCAAATATTACATGTTGTAAAATACGATAAATCTGTTACTATTTGATCCTATATTTAGATGTGTGACATGGTGGGAAAATTGTTGCTGTGAATTACGTATTTATGTGTGACTTGATATTTAGATTATCGTTTCGAAATTATTTCTATGACTCTTATCAGGAGATGACAAATCTTATAAATGAATAAATTGTGTGAATTGCATCTTATATATAGAATATAGTTCAAATTTCATAGTTTATGAATTTAAGAGTATATTGCCTTTTGAATTGATTGATTAAAAAAAATATTTAAAATATATTTAGGTACATGCGGTGTAGATATAGTGACAAAAAATGAAGGAATTAATTCGTCACCCACTATCCACTCTCCCTTATTGTACAGATTATCGCTCGGCTGATATGCAGCGTTTCTGTATGTGTATGTAGATCAGAATTACTAATGCCAACAAGCAATTTTCGTTCGTTATTTATATGAAAAGCTTGCGAATATTTCCGAATAATTTTGAATAAATATTCGAAAAACAGAAAATATTCTTGATGAAAGAAAATGAAATATATGAATAGATATTATTCAGATGGAATGTTATATTATTGTAACCATATAAATTTGTAGTAATAATTGAACTTGCAATTTCAACATTACCGAAAAAAATATCATTGATAAGCAACAAAGAAAAATGCAAGTTTCAATGATAGACTTTTGATAAAAGTATAATAATTTTTGTCCGATAGGTATTTTAACTGAGACAAATGTCTTGTATGCAAGAATATTTCCCCATTTTAAGTTATTTTATGATTTTTCCCTGATAAACTCAATTATTTTTGGGAAAGCTAAGTATTAAGAAGAATTTTTAACCCCAAGAGCGTTTTTTGGCCCTTTTAAAAAATATCTCACGCAAATTTTTTCATATAATTATTAAAATTTTCTTTAATTATTAGTTGGTAATTCATATTAGGATTTATTTCCTGATCTATTCAAGGCTCTCAATTACCTAAAATTAGTTTAAATGTCTAATTTTATTTTAATGGCTAATTTTTTTTTTCTTCTTTTCTTTCTGCTCAAAAAGTCAAAGCTGCATTTTTAATATTTTAGAAATTATTTATATTTTTATTTATGATGACAAAGGGAATATATTTAGAAATGAAAATTCTTGCTCTATGTACGCTTTTTTTAGCTTTCATGTTTCAGAAGAACTATAGTTTTATTCCTCTTTATAACAGAGATTTTAATTTTTTGCAGACATCATAATATAATTATATAATAATTCATTCATTGTTAATATTCTTATTCATAATTATTAATATTCATTCATTGACCTTTTGTATGCAAGAAATTCAATGGAACACTGCTTAACTATACTTTTTTTTTCACTATTTGTTTCCAAAAGATACTTATCTTAAACTGAATTGCTGCAGATGCATTTTAAAATCGATGTGCAATCTTGTACATTTAACAGTAAATCTTTAAAAAATGAATATAAAATACCAACATAAAAATATGAATTTCAAAAATATGAAAAAAAAATTAATTTTAATTTTAATTAATGGTCATTGAAATTGTTTTTCTCTATACAATAGTTCTTTAATTTAAAAGTTAGGGTACATGTCTCAAAAGTTTCTCTTATATAATAAAGATAAAAAATAGATGTTGAAAAGCTACCGGTTTTTTTTTTTTTTCCTTCTTGTATCTTTTATGAATATTTCTTAAAGCAGCGTTGTAGGGGTTTTGGTTACCCTGTGATTATATTGAGGAATAATTTAAAAAAGGAAAGTTTTGTTTACATTTAAATTACATTATTGTTTTGTTTACACTTAAATTAATTTTAGTCATTTCAAATAGAATCACGCATACTCTTATTTTTCTTGATACATGTGCACGATCTTAAAAATTTCATAATCAGTAACTCAAAATTTTGTTTAAAAGGTGCAAAACGCGCCTGATTAATTCGGATTTTAAAGCAAACGACAAAAGTAAATGGAAAAGTAGATGATTTTATTTCAAAAAAGAAAGAATGCTTGTATTTACATACCTTATATTTGAAAAGATCGAGCTCTTGCTTTAGCCTTTCATTTTCTTCTCTTAAAAGTAGAATATGAGAAGCACAAGAGTTGGAAAATTGCGTCGAATATAAGGAACTGTTGGTTACATCTGAAATATGAAAAAAAAAAAAAAAAAGCAACTGTCATTATATTTTATTCTGAAATTAAGAAACCAGAAACGTTATTAAGGAGGCAGTACGGATGCAATAAAATCAATGTTACTTTCGGTTTTCAATCAATAAATATCACTGAAATATTTACAGATTAATGTTACGAATCTGTAATGCTGTTTTTCTACCATGTTAACCTTATAAAAGGATAGTCAACCATCTAACTCTCCGACCCGCCCGAAGGCACACGGATTTAAACTATAAAACTGAATGACCGGATCGCCGCTACAGCAATTGGTGGGAACTGTGGTTGAGTCCTAAGGGCCATCACCGGCCACGGTACAACCCTTCCCGAAGGAAGTACGTCCCGTCATCGAAGGGAGGAGTTAGATCCCCCACCTTATTAGTGTTCCCTCCAGGGTGGCGAGATCCAACCACCATGCCGGAAGCATCTCATCCTCATTTCGAGGTGCTCCCCGGGGGGTTATAAAAGGATAGATTTACTGCGATTCTTAATGGATGCTGAATGAATGATTAAATGCCCCCGACGGCGACAGAGAGGAGGGATAAATGTATAAAGTATACAATCCATGGCAGTTCCAATGTATTAATGGATTAATATTACATTTGATTTTAAAAAGATATTCCAAATCGAATCCAACAATTTATTTTGAAAAGTAGAAGTTAATCAGAAGATTTTTATGACATCCAAAAAACATTTACTACTTCAAAAACCTCACTTATTACCCAATTAACCTTTTCTTTAAAGGCTGAAAAACTGTTACAATTGTTGCACCAGCAAAAACTTTTACCTTTTCTTACGGAACAATGAAATATTTACTTCAGCAAACGATTAGAATTTAACTACCTACATAAAAATCATCTATTTCTGGTCTTGTAATCTACATGTCTGATTTAGTCACCTGTACTATTCATTTAATTTATATATGAGAAGCCTAATAGTAACTAACAATAACTTTATAAACTTTCGATTGGATCTCAGACCTTATCTTTAAATTATTCGCAACTCAAAAGCAATGGAATATCAATTCCCTATACATTATTTTCTTTCTATAATTCAATAATAAGAAAAATATACCAAAATTCATACACAAAAATACACATAAGTTTTGTTGCTAATGTATGGTGCCAATGTAATAAACATTTTAAAAAATATATAGGCAAAATGCTTGCTTTTCCGTGAACACTTTATTGATTTATACGTTTATTTGGCATGAGTCGATCATTCTTATAAATATGAATTATTTTCTTTTAATTATTAGTGTGTTACAGTTTAGAATTTTTGTGCACTTGCTGCATTTTTGATTGACAATGCACTATTTTAAAATTTCATCGTTTAAATGAAATGATTTCACAAGGTAATTAGTAAAAGTAAGATCAACAAAATCATATGGATTAAAACGCAAACGAATCTGAAATACTTCTAAGAAAGAGCTAGAAACAACAAATTACTGTTACGGCTATTACAGAATCAGCTACGGATAGTAATAGTGTACTTAAGATAATCTTATAAACTTTTGTAGTATTGTGCATTTTATTTCTATCCGCTTTGTTTTTCTTATATAGGAAACAAAAGGCAATTTTACTTGATACACTTACACATAGAATTTCTAAAATAGAGGTAAATCACATATCAGTTCGCAAAATGTTTTCATACTCGTAAGACGTATTCAAATTCGTACGTCTCAATTCTTTTAAACGGCGTTAATTCATTTTCCTCTTTTTTTTTTTTTTTTTTTCACCCTTCAAATGCGAGTGTTATTTTTTAAATGCGAAGAAAGTTCGTATCTTTATTAATAAGAAGCGCGAATAAATACAAAAAATTCTGCAAAGAAACGAATAGTGTCGATAAATAAATCTTTCGAATAAGGGACCAACGACTTCGAAACTTTCTTATGGCAGCATTTCTAAATTTTATCCCTGTTAATTTTATTTGACCTATCGATGGTAAAAGTATACTTAGTGTTTCCACTACATTTAATAATACGAGTGGAAAGTTGTATAATGAAGTCCTGTGAGGATGCAATGTCCGTTTGTAAGCTGATGAAAAAGTCATGAGAAACGTACATTTGTGCCCATCGGGAATAGAATACACATATCAGTCAGGGTAAAATTTTCACTTTCATAGCCAGGCCTAATTATTTTGAACAACGGAATATTCTTTTCTAACCTTCTTTTTGCTTATTCTTCAATGCAAGTGACATTTTACTTCAAATCTAGGAAATTTATTAAAGATTTTCATTCAAAGTTTGAACAAATAGCGTAATAATAGCATAGTAAACCAATTGTTTATAATAACTGAGTAACCACTTCAGAGGGAAAATCCTGAAAAAGTAAAGCTATGTTTTCTCTAGTTTCGAATGATCTACTAATAATAAGAGCTTATTGTTTTTCTTACAACTCATACCCGCGGGTCTCGAGGCTAACATTCTGATGCAAACAATTAAGCAGATTACTGTTGGTTCGAATATGTACTGAATACCTGGATTGGAGGCTATTAGACGTGATGACGAATAAAGTGATATCGAACATATATCATTTTCTATTTGTAATCTTTGTTGAACTGCAAATTTCTAGGGGTATTCCTTGTATTGAAAGCCTATGATGATGAAGTTTTTGGGATCGACGAATAATGTGAAAAAATATATAACTGAGGCCGTATCTCATTTTAACATCGCATTGAATTACTTTGCGACGGTACTAAAAGCGAAGTTATTCCTCACCCTTTGTTCAATATCATGCAAAAAAAGAGAAATATATACAATTACAAATATGATCTTTAAAATGTAAGGAAAACCTTACATTTTAAATTCAGAGGGACGAACCGTATTGGTCCAGTGGTAAAGCAGAAGCAACCTCAGCAAATGGCGTTAATGGCCTATAAAGTTAAAGCGTCATTCTCTTAATAAAAATAGTGACAAAAAATATATATAAGGGCAGTTTCCAGTTTTGAACTACCAATTAATTCTTTTAAAATAACTTTGAATCTATACCATAAGCAACGTGTCTTGCCCTTTGTTCAGTTTCGTTAAAAAAACAGAAAAATTTATTTAAAATACCAATAATTAAGTTGTTTTCTTTACATTTCAAAATTAGTTGTTCAAACCCTGTTGGTCCAGCGGCAGAGAAGTGACAACCCCAACATATGGTTGTAGGTTCGAGGGTGTACTGAAGGCCAATGATGATGAATGTTCACTGGGATGATAAAAATTGTGTGTAAAGTAAGAAGTGTCTGAGGCCGTTTTTTTTTTGAAGTACTAATTAGTACCTTTAATATAAATTTACGAATTTACCAAAAATGAATCAATACCTAGAACTTTTCTCAATATCAAATAAATAGCGAAGAAAATGCTTAAAATACTAAATTCTTAGCTTTTTTTAATTTTCATGTTTTTACACGAAAGGGGTTACTGGGGATAAGTGTTTAAGACTAGAAGGACAAGCAGTATTATTCTAGTTTCAGAGAAGATACAACCTTATCAGATGGTTGTAGATTCTAGTGCGTATCGACGGAATATAATAAAGAAGGTTGGAGTAATTGATGAAAATTGAGGAAAAAAAATATGTATCTTTCCTCGTTTTGACGTACCAATTAATTCCTTTAAAATAACTTCGCAAGTTTACCAACAGGGGCGTATTGCCTTGATTTTCTTTTCAGGATCAAGCAAAAACTGAAAATGTGTTTAAAATACCAATACGATAGTTACTTTCTTTATATTAAAAAATTTGATGTTCAAGCCATGTTGGTCCAGCGGCAGAGAAGTGACATCTGACCATATGGTTGTAGGTTCGAGGATGTATTGAAGGCCAATGATGATGAATATTCACCGGTATGATAAAAGTTGTGATAAAAAAAAGTATCTGAGGCCTTTTTACTTTTGAATACTAATTAGTAACTTTAATGTATTTTTACGAATTTGTCAAAAATGAATCAATCCCTTGAACATTGCTCAGGAAGAAACAAATAGTGAAGAATATGTTTAAAATACTAATTTCTTAGCTTTTTATTATTGTTTTATTTTTAGACCAAAGGGGTATCTGTGACCGTTTCTCGTTTTTAAGCACCAATTAATCATTTTAAAATAGCGTTGCGAGAGAACCATCAATGAAATAATGCATTGCCCTTTATTCAGTTTTTAGCAAAAAACTGAATAACATGCATAAAATGTTTTTGATGCTAGTTGTTTTCTTTACATTTTAAGACTAGAGGGACAAGCAGTATTAGTCTAGTTTCAGAGAAGAAACAACCTTATCAAACTGTTGCAGGTATGAGTGCGTATTGAAGAAATATGATAAAGGTTGGATTTGTTGAAGAAAATTGTGAAAAAAAAATATGTATCTGAGGATTTTCTCTTTTTGGCGTACCAATGAATCCCTTTAAAATAACTTTCATGTTCACCAACAGGGAAGTATTGCCTTGCCTTTCTTTTCAGGAATAAGTAACAACTGAATGTATTTAAAATACCAAAACGTTAATTATTTTCTTTACATTTCAAAACTAGTTATGAATGATCACTGGAATGATAAAAGGCGTGATAAAAAATGTATCTGATGCCTTTTATTTTTGACGTTCCTTTAAATTATTTCCTTTAAAAATTCCTTTAAATTAATTCCTTTAAAGAACTTTGCAAGTTTACCAACAGGAACGTATTGCCTTGCCTTTCTTTTCAGGATCAAGGAAAAACTGAAAAATATATTTAAAATACTAATATGCTTGTTGTCTTCTTCATATTTTAAGGCGTATAGGACGAGCCGTGTTGGTCTGGTTGCAAAGCACAAACCCACTCAGAAGATGGCTGTAAGTTCAAGTGTAAATTTAAGTCCTATGGTGTTGAGGCTTCGTTCTATTAATGAAAATTGAAGCTACGAATATTCATGTATTTAACCGATTGTCTTTTTGGAGTAGCAATTAATTCCTTTTAAGTAATTTGCGAAGGAACTAGCAGCGAAGTATTGCCATGCCGTTTTTCTGGATCACACAAAAAAACTGAGAAATCAATCTAAAATATTAATATGGTTGTGGTTTTCTTTTCTTTTTAAAACGAGAGAGACGACCCATGTTGGTATAGTGTCAGAGCGCAAACTCCTTTCGCAGATTTCGGTAGGTTCGAGCGTGGACTGAAGGCCAATGATAATAAATTGGCAGAAGGTTGATAAAAGTTGGGTATCTGAAACCTTTCACGTTTAAACGTACCATGGAATTTCTTTAAAATAAATTTCCGAGCGTTCTACTCCTTTCGAGACCGATTAGATAAAATTCTCACTGGTTCAATGTTCTTAAATATCTCGTCGGTTTTGAAACAGTTAACAGGGATGTAATGTTTTGAACTTTGTTCAGAATCAATCGAAAAAATTAAAGTCTGTTTTAAATTCTAATGTTTTACTTGTCTTCTTTATATTTTTTTACGAAAGCGCCAAGCCGAACTGGTTTAGTGGAAACCATCAATGACATTAACAGATGGTTGTAGGTTCGAGTGTATCCTGAAGGCCTATGATGAAGAAGCTTGATTGGTTTGATGAAAATTGTGAAAAAAACTATATACTTCTAAGTCCGTTTTTGTTTTCAACGTAGATGTTGGTTCCTTTTAAGATATATTTCCGATTGTACTAATAGCGAAATATTGCCTTGCCGTTTTTACAGGATCATGCAAAAAACTATTTAAAATAATAATATGCTTGTTGTCTTCTTTACATTTTTTAAAATAATTTTGTAACAAAAGAAATTACTATTAATATAAATTTAATATTGATTTTGAAACTTTATCATTTACTTTAGTTATGTGTCAAAATAATGTTTTTGCTAATATTGAATTATTCTACTGATATTGATTTTCCCTATAATATTTTGATATTGGTACATTCAATAATGGTCTTGCGGAAGTGCGTTTTGAAGTGACGGTCTTTGAAGAAGAAGTCGGAAAGTTGCTGAATAAATGATAAAACATACTTGTGTGATTGTTTCTTATTATACTTCAAAATTTACTTTACCGGAATATTAATAACGAAGTAAACCAGTTTGGATTTTCATGGCCGGATCGTCTATGGAAGCTGAAATTTTATCTTAATTACTACCAAATAAGTGATTTGACAGATTTAAATAAAATATCAATAATAACAGAGAAATTGCATAACAATTGGAGGTGTACTAAAAATTTTTCTTTAATTTTAATTCTGTCATGTTTGTAAAGATGAAATTCTAATTTTCAATCATTTCATGATGGGCAAACATAGAATGTAATGTGTGCAATCAATCTGCTCTTTTTAACAATATATATTTTAATATACGAGGGCTTAGTTATCAAGATATTGATTACTTTGATCAAATTTCGATTCTATAAAAATGGCACCAATTGTGTTATGTCAGCGTTTAATGTTGTTATAATATGTTAGTGTTCTTTTTTACATTTTAAGACGAGAGGGGCAAGTCGTGTAGGTCTAGTTACAGAGTAGAAATAATTTCAGAATTGGCTGTAGGAACGAGTTTGCGCTGAAAACCTGAGCTGATAAAGTAGCAGTAAGTTGAAGTAAATTGGGATAAAAAAAATACATTTCTGAGGTCGTAACTCGATTTGATGCATCTATTAATTCTCACAAAACAAATTGGGAGGGAGGGGGTTCTTACAGCAAAGTAATACATTTTCTATAACTCAGAATCATGCAAAGAACTGAAAAATCTAATTAAAATACTTAAATTCCTGTTGTTTTCTTTACATTTTAAAATAGAATAGGGCTAACCGAATTGGTCTAGGGACAGAACATAAGAAACTGCTACAAAGGATTCTAAAATAGTGTTTGTACTGAAAGACAAGGGTGATGAAGCTGTAGGTAGATGAAAATTACGATAAAAGATATACAGAGGGCGCTTCGCGCATAAAATAAAAGGCGCTTCATTCATATAAAATAAAATTTTGAGTGCCCCAACAGCGAAGTAATTCCTTGCCTTTTTCTCAGGATCATGCAAAAAACTGAAAAATTTAATTAAAATACTTATATGCCTGTGATTTTCATTACATTTTAAAATTAAACATACAAGCCGAATTAGTCTAGTGACAGAGCATAAGAAACTGCAGTAAATGTTTAGGGGTTCGAGTTTGTACTGAAAGGCAATGGTGATGTAACTGCAATAAAAATTGAGATAAAAGAATGTGAGGTGACTCCTCGTTTTCACTAAGCAACTAATTTCTTTAATTTAAATATGGGAGTGTGCTAACCACAAAATATTGGTTAGCGTTTTTTTTTTTCGGGATTATTTGAAAAAACTGAGAAATTTATTAAAATTGCTAAGACGCTAGTTTATTTCATTACATTTTACGAAGGTTAGAACGAGCCGTGCTGGACTAGTGACAGAGCACAGACAGCTTGACAAATGGCTTTGGGTTCGAAGTCAGCTGAGGGACTGTGTTGATGAAGCTGACATAATTCAATAAATATTGTGATAAAAGATATATATATGAGGTCACTTCTGGTTTTTCCTTAGCATTTAATTCATTTAAAATAAATTTCTTAGGGTATTAACAGAGAAGTAATGATTTGCTTTTTATCTAATATCATGCTAAAAAAGTTATAGAAAAAATAATTACATTTAAAATTGAGAAAAACAAACCGTATTGGTCTAGTGGTAAAGCAGAAACATCCTCAGCGTAGGGCACTATTGGCTTATAATGATAAAGCGTCATTCTGTTAATCAAAATTGTGATAAAAACATATATAGGGGGCAGTTTCTCGTTCTGGACTACCAATTAATTCCTTAAAAATAACTTTGCAAGTTTACCAAAAGGAAGTATTGCCTCTCCTTTCTTTTCAGAATCAAGCAAAAAATGAAAAATCCGGGGACAAAGAAGTGGCAACCAAAACATATGGTTATAGGTTCGAGGGTATACTGAAGGCCAGTGATGATGAAGGTTCACTCAGATGATAAAATTTGTGATGCAATATATGTACCTGAGGCCTTTCTGCTTTTAACGTACCAATTAGTACATTTAATATAAATTTACGAATTTACCAAAAATGAAGCAATCACTTGTTCAGGAAAAAAATAAAGTGAAAAAAAAATGCTAAAAATACTAATTTCTTAGTTGTTGTTTTTGTAATTATTTTTTAGTATTTTTAACGAAAGGGGTACTACAGGCAAGTTTTCTTTTTCATGTACCTATTAATCATTTTTAACAAGTTAATATACAAAAAAATGAAAAATATA
>JAPMOR010114456.1:34429-104984 GCA_026543865.1 Argiope aurantia
ACTTACGTGGACGCAAAATCAGGCCGAATTTGTAAATCATCGTTTGGCAACACTTCGACCTCGCCCGGGAACATCAACACGCGGTTTGATAAGTTTTCAAGCGAACGCTATTCTTGCACCGGTTTGAAAATATTTTAAACAAAAAATTAACGTTCAAAAGATGGACTAAATTATTTAAGATTGGTATCAGTCATGCCGTATGGATTTTACAATGAAATCGTCGAAAAAGAGAAGACAGATCGAATGAAAATGCTCAAGAATCGATCAGATTCAGTCGTAATGAACGAGATAGGATTAAACGTTTAAGCGTACGGAGCGAAGTTTCCAAATTATAGGTGCATAGCTGTGGGACTATGCCAGAACTCTGTTCTTTTTGCCAGGCACGTTAATGGGAAAAAGAAGTAGATTTAAGTGGAAAATACACGAAATGTTGTCAAATAAAAAAAAATGTTTTGGAACATCTGTTGAATCTACCAGAAATATTAAAAGACTTGCTAATCAGTGATTCAATCGAAGGAAGAAACTATCGTAAGCATATAAGAGAATATAATTCTGCTTTAGCTTTTGCTTCCAAGGGAGCTCAAATTAAACCTCCTCTTGGAACAGGGTCCTATTTCTATAGCATTCATGGTCAAATTTGCCACATGGTTTCTCCTTTATACAGTGGTCATAACAAACCAAGTTTGATTGATACCAGTGAAGCCACTGAAAAACGTATGAAGAGAAATGAAGCATGTTTGCTCTTTGTGATGGAAAGATTGGATTCTATGTTGAGAGCAATCAATCCCTTCATCAATTGTTACCTGCAGATGCATCGTATAATTGAAGAAAATCCAGCTATAAATATCAGGATGGTTTTCATGGAGACTAGAAATTTATATATACGTAGATAAAATCAACCTATTACAAAAACAGAAATCGAGTTGTGCTAATCGAGACATCTGTATTTATCCTGTAGGTGATAGCTGCAAAAATATTTCTCCATTAAACCAATGTTGTGATCCCATGGTCTATCCCTTGCTGTTTCCAAGAGGAGAATTAGGGTCAATTTTTTAGTGTATTTTTGCCTTAAATTTTTTATTTCTTTCATTGTTTTATCTTATTTTGAAATGGACTGAATTTGAATATAGCTACTTTCAGACAATTTATTTTTTTGTAAATATCAAATACTTATTCTGTTTCTGTAGTATAGCTTCCAAATTTGAACAATTGTGAGAAAAGCACAATTTATTTGAATTTGTCTTTTTTGTAAATATCAATTTTTTTATTCTGTTTCTATGGTATTGTTCCCAAATTTGAAAAATTTTGAGAAAAGCACATTTTTTTTATTTCTTTCATTGTTTTATCATATTTTGGAATAAATTGAATCTGAATATATCTGTTGCTAGACTAAAGTGATGTAGTAGATGGCGAGGGAGTGAAGCGATCCGAGAGGAACTGGATTAGCAGTTCCTGGGGTTTGGCGAACACAAGCAAGCCCACCAGTACTTATAGTAAAGTTCAAGATGGTTGTGTGTGTGCGCGCGCGTGCGTGTGTGTGTTGTTGGCACTCTACAGGCCAGACCATTTGACCTACAGCTACCAAATCTGGCACTTGTATACCTTGGACGTCGGGAATGTGAATCTCGGAGTGATTATTTTGAATTTTTGATTAAAATTTTAAATAATTAAAAATTGTGCGAAATTTTGGTACTTTCCCGTCATAACTTCAGAAAATATTACACCACAAAATTGATTTTTACGACATATTGAAGTTCAAAAAATATTCTTTTTAATTATGCTAATCTTTGATATATAAATTAAATATCTATTTTAAATAATTTTTTAATAAATAATTTCATCATATTTTTCAGCAATTTATTTCGCAAGAAGTAAAAATAAAATTTAAACTACATGAGCACGTCAATGAGAAAAAATTAACTTTTCTCAATGTGTTGCCATTGCATTGACAAAAGCTCAATTAAAAAAAAAAGAAAGAAAGATAACTATCATTGCAAATTAAAAATATAAAAGTTTAATTTTTAGCCCAGATCTATATGAAATGAAATAAATAAGAAATTTGATACTTCATAAATAAATAAATGCAAGACAAAGTTTTCTACCTTCGTTTACAATATCCATATAATTAATATAATAAATCAGCTTTATTTAAAGCAAACATGGTTAAACACATACAGGATATCCATTCAAATCAGGGCCAACGGCTTATTTGTAAATCTTTAGTAATAGACATACGTACGTGTTTAGTACTGTTAAAATTGTCTAAATGAAGTAAATAATTATATTTTATATAACTTGGGTCAATAAATGCTCTGATGAATTACGAATTTTATGTTTTTCATACTCTGCATTGTGCATCATATTTAAGAAAATATTCTTGAATCATTAATATTTTAAATAAAAAGATTGGCACTACAGTCAGCTAACTCAATCTTTAAAATTGATTGATTTATGAAAATTTGAATATCAGGATTGCATACAAACGTTCAATTTTAGAATACTATGTCGACCGTCTCAAAGAAGCCAATCATCTCCCATGGTTTCTCAAGAGTGATTGGCCTGAATTATAAAAATGTTGATTGCTCTAAAATTGTAATATTCAAAATTTAATAAATCGATAAGATTTGATCTCAGAAAATAGATATGCTTATTTATTTATTTAAAAGTTGGGGAGTCAAGAATATTTTACAGAATATAATTCTTTAGGACCAAAGGAAAGTCTAAAATTTAAACTTCATAATTTTCGAGGTATATTTATATACTGTAAAAAATAAAATATTATTATGGACATCCTTTTGAAAATAAAACTAAAAACTGAATTTTATGATGAATCCGTGAAATTTTAGTTGAATAATTCTTTGAGATATTAGAAATTATGAAAATTATTCTGTAGTATATATAAGACTTCAATACCAAACGACTCTACTTTCAGTTTTCTTCTTGTAATTATTTTTAAATTACGTAACTGATTTCAGTAAAAAATGTCTTTATATTAATTGTAGTTTCACCATTTCCATTTTAAATTTTAAAAAAATTTTAAAGCCGCTGATAAAAAAATAGAGAGGGATGCGCAGTAGAATGAGCAGAATGTCTTAAGGCTTATATAAGTGAATTATACGACTATCACAATCTGAAGCTTAAAAATACTTTGCTGAAAAATTTATTATGAGACCAAGTTACATAAAATATTAATTGTACATTTTACCGAGCATTAATACTGAAGAACCGGCTGGTCGCCAAAGGCGGCAAATAGCTAATAATTTCAAAATAACTTTGCGGAGATACTGAAGGCTAAGTAAAGCATATTGGAATTTTGTTTAGGGAATACCATCTAAGAACGAATAATTCAACGTGACTTTACCGGGAATGATGTAACGAAGTAAAGCACACAAGATTTCTGCAGCAGTTTATTCTAGGCAATGCACGGAAGCATTTTTTTAGACTCATCCATTAATAAAATGTTTGTTTTTTTATTTTCTCCGTCGTCCTGATGCATTAGAGCTTTGAAATTTTATGCATTTGACGTGTTCTTGATTGCAATAAAATGTTTTAATAATTTCAGAATATATTGCAATAAAATGTTTTAATAATTTTAAATTTTTGGCAATTATTATTATTTTTTATTTTTTACATTTTGTTCAATACATGTGCCTCCGCGTCATAATGAATTATAGAAATAGTTGTTTTAAAAACTTGAATAGTGCTTCCGAAATAAGTTACAAATTAAAGAAAAAATGTGGCAAATTAGTGAAATAAAATGTTAATTATAAATGATCACACATTGATAATAACGTGTTATAAATGGTCTCATTAAAATCATTGCATTATTTTTTATATGATTCACCATCGGCACAAATACAGAAGAGTTTGAAAGAAAAACGGAAGCGGTTATCCATAAGTCAAATAATACAAATATCTATAATAGTATGATGTACTTTCATTCCTTTGTTTTTTTTTACTTTCTATCCCATTTCTTCCTGTTTTGTATAAAATCAACTAACAAACAGACCACCATTCCTTTCATATAGGAAATTTTAGGATTCTAATCTCTGATAAGCAGAAAGGCATGGTGGAAAAAATATCAGTTTTCAAAACATTTTCACATCATGAATGTATATTTAAACCTATTCTTCCCAATGATTTTAAGCAGCGTAATTTTCCTTTATCATTTTGCCTCACGAAATGCGAGTGATATTTAAGATAATATCATAGGAATCGTAATTCTTTATTCATATGCAACGATTCCGATTCAAATAGATTTATATCGAAATAAATAAATCCATAGACAACTAAATTATACGAATTAATTCAAAAGCAATAAAGAAATTTTCATAGATAACAGCATGAAACAGTGTAACTATGCTTCGGCTAGTTTCGAATCATTAACTGATAGTGATAGTGTATTTATTATTTTCTCGATAAATAATACACTCGAATAAAATCTCGGACACAATCTGCCTGAATAGGTAGGTGACTGCGGATTCGGTTCTCTATTGAGTGCATTTGATATTTAAGTGCCCTTCGTGTGATGAATAAAATTTTCAAAAAATATGTCTGAGGCCCGTTTAGTTTTTATCAAACAGTTAAAAACTTCAAAAGAAATATGGAGGGGGGGGGGGTATTGAAAACTAAGTAAAACATCTTGGATTCTTCGAGCCATTCCCTCTAGAGCGTTTTAAAAACTCATCTTTTGTTCAAACCGTTAGTAAAATCCTAAATCTTTTTAAAAAGCATCAAAAATGGCTTTGACATTAGATAGCAAGTGAAGTTATTGAAAAATTCGAATTTTCAATCATTTCTCAATGCACAAAAGTTTTTTTATGTGCGTATTTAATCTATTCTTAATGACACTACTCTATTTTAATATTTTCAGGATTCATTTATTAGGATATGAAATAATTTGATTGCTAATTTATTGCATGATAGGTGGTGCCATCTAGTTTTGAACGAGAGAAAAACAAAAATAATTGATTTTAACATACTATAATATTTATTAAGATTAGTTATAAATTAAAGATTAGGAAGTAAAATATCATAAAATAAAAAAGCTCAATTTCTTATTATTTTAATACAAACGTGTTTCTTTTTAAATTTATTGTGGTGCTATTTAATGTAGCTATATAATTAGAAAGTTTTTATTTACTTCCAAACTTAAAAATGCGATAACATTTATAAAAATTCGTTATAAATTTAAGACTAGAAACTAAAAAAATTCTTAAAATACAAAAAATAGTTCGATTTTTTATTATCTTAATAAAAACGTGTTTCTTTTAAAATTTATTGCAATGTTATTTAATATAATTATTATTTAAGAGATTTTACTAAATTCCAAATTTTAGCTGGTATCTATCATTTCAATGAATATAAATTGCCTGATAACATTTTGTAGAATTATGTATTTTATTTCTTTCCGCTTTGTTTTTCTTCATACATCAGGAAACAAAAGGCAACATCACTTGATACCCTTACAAATAAAATTGCTAACATACAGGCAAATCACATATCAGTTTGCAAAAAGTTTTCATACTGGCAATAAATATTCAAACATCAATATTTATTCAATAAATATTCATACATCCTAATTCCTTTAAATGGCTTTATTTCTTCGTTCTCTCTTTTTACCCTTTGAATGCGGCTGACAATTTTCTAAATGTGAAGAAAATTTGTATCGTTATTTCTAAGAAACGCGAATAAATATAAAACATTCTGTAACGAAAGGAATAGCGTAAATAAATAAATCTTTTGAATAAGTGACCAGTGATTGAGAAACTTTCTCATGGCAGCGTTTCAAAATTTTATTTTTGCTAGTTTTATTTGACCTACTGATGGTAAAAGTATACTTAGTGTTTCCAATGCATTTCGTACAACGAGTCGAAAATTTTATACTGAAGGCCTCTGGGGATGCAATGTCCATCAGCAAGGTGATGAAAAAAGTGTTAATAAACTGACGTATGTGGCCTCAAGTAATAGAATAAACTATCAGTCAGGGAAACGTTTTCGCATTCGAAGGCCAGGACTGCAATTGCTTTGAACAACGGATTTTTCTTTTCTAACCTCCGGTTTGCTTATTGAATGCGAGCAACATTTTACTTAAAATCGCTAAAATTTACAATCAAGACCTGCATTCAAAGTTTGTGGATACATGTAATTATTTTTAGAACGAAGCGAATAGTATAATAGTAACATAGCTTACTAAATTTTTTGAAGTAATTTAAATGAGTTGTCATTTCAAAAGGGAAATCTTGAAAGAGTAAAGCTATGCTTCCTCTAGTTTCGAATGATCTACTAATAATAACATCTAATTGTTTTTCTGACAACTCAGAGCATCAAGTCTCGAAGCTAATGGTCTGGTAGCATCGATACTACCAAATAAGCGGATGATAGCAGGTTCGATTATGTATTGAGTATCTGGATAGTGCTACTTTACGCGATGACGACAAAAGTGTTTTTAAATAGTTATCGGTTTCCATTTGTAATCTTAACTGAACAGTTAATAACTTGAAAAACTATTTTATAGGATATGGACAGCTAAGTAAAACATCTTGGATTTTTCAAGCCATCCATTTTGGAGCATGGACGGATGCTGAATTTTTCCCCCTCATACACGCATAAAATCTATACTAACGAACTTAAAAAATGTTAATTATATATTTGCAAAATTGCACTATAACTGGAAGTATTTTATATATTAATTTTTCATTTGAATTTTTTTCCTGTTTGAAATATTGAAATTCGAATGTTCATTCTCTTAATCGTGAGCTACATTTTTCAAATTTTGTACACATAATGTATTCTTAATGACAATACATATCTCCAAAATTTTAAGTATTTAATCTTCACTTCATTGATTAATTTAATTAATGCTTTGATGCAGATAGCATAAAATAGTAGGAAAATTAAGAAAAAAATATAAAGATTCATAATAATTATAAAAAAATAACTTTGAATTAAAATTTAAAAGAAGAAAATTACTAAAAATATAATTCTCCCATTTAGCACAGTAATAAAAACATGTCTTTAGAAAAAATTTGCTAAATTGATTGCCTTATTATTTTGTAGAAATCTGCATTATCATGAATAAATGAGAATTTTGTTGAGAACAAAAATTATTAACTATTATTGAAGTTTAGTTTAGTTATATTAACGTCCCGTTTTAAAGCAACACTAGGGCTATTTAGGGACGGACCTCGTAAATTTGAACCGCGGTCAGATGACGAGGACGACACCGGAGCTGGCACCCCACTCTCCACACCACACCAGCGGGAGGACGTTTGTCCTGACGGATTTAGCGTGCAACAGACCCCCTTACACGACGGTTCTTCGGTGGAATCGGGTCTCGTACCTGAAACGTAACGGCTCACGAGCCGAGACCTTACCACCACGCCACCGCGGCCCTATCTATTACTGAAATGATACTGACCGGACATTCGGTCAGCTGTTTTTCATTGTATATTTCATATCGATCCAGTATTTTAATTATGCACATCATCAGTAAACAAACCGAACAGTTCTTCATGCACTTATGCCTTCTTTTATTTAGTTTCAAGCTTTTTGAATAATTCAATGACCTAAGAAGAAAAGCGTGCAGGAAGAAAATATCAGCCTACAAAGATATCACAAACGCAATGATTATAAAACTCTTACATGCCTCAGTTTTTTTATTATTAAATATTCTTTCCCCTTTTAACCTTTCAAATGTGGCACATAAAATCTCAGACATTTTTATTGTCTATTTATTTCCAACTCTTCCGTATAAATTCAAACACTTTTTCTGTGAAGTGAAGCCAGTATAGCCAACTAAATTATTTGGAAATACTCACATATGATTCCGAAAAAGATGCAGGAAATATATTAGATACTAAAGTATTTCTATTTAACTGAAATACAATGATTTTATTAGTTTCAAAAACCCTAGTTAAAATACTAATATACTAGTTGATTTCTGTACATTTTAAGAAGAGGAGGACAAGAAAAGTTGGCCTAGTAGAAGAACAGGAGCGATCGCAACAGATGGTTGTAGGTTCGAGTGTGTAGATATGATGATGGTGTTACTGTAACTTGAAGGAAGTTGAGGAGAAAAAGTACATATCTCAGTCCATAACTCGTGTTGACGCAGCAGATAATTCCGTAAAAATGGATTTGCGAGGGTATCAACAGCGAAGTGATCCTTTCCTCTTTTTTCCAGTACAAATAAGACAATTAAAAATATATTTAAAATGCTGAAGTATTAGTTGTACATTGTCTCGTTTTCATTGTAAAACGAGAGGGGCAAGTCGTATCGGTCTAGTTGCAGAGACGAAACAAGTTCAGCACAGTGTTGTAGGTTCTAGTGCGTACTGAAGGCCTATGATGATGAATGTTCGCCTCGTTGATGAAAATTGTGATAAAAAATATGCATCTGGGTTCTTTTGTCCTTTTTACGTAGCAATTAATTCCTGTAAAATAACTTTGGAATGGTACCAACAGCTAAGTAGTACTTTGTTGCAAAAAATTGAAAAATGTATTTAAAGTTCTAAAATGTTAGATGTTTTCTTTAAATTTTAAGACGAAAGGGATATCTGAGTAAAGTTCTGAGTTTTCGTTTTGACGTGGCAGTTTTTTCCATTAAAATCAATACAAACTGCTGAGTATTTGTCTTATCTTTTTTTAAGAATCATGAAAAAAATTGAAACATTTATTTAAAATATAATATATTTGTTGTTTTCTATGTATTTTAAGATATCTAGAACAACCCATATTGGTCTAGTGACGGAGCGCAAACAACCTCAGCAGATGGCTTTAGGTTCGAGTGTGTATTGAAGGCCTAAAATGATGAAACTGCGGCGCGTTGATGAAAATTGTGATAAAAGTATATATCTCAGGTCGTTTCTTGGTTTAATGTAACAGTTAATCCCTTTAAAATAAATTTGCGAGGGTTTTAACAGCGAGGTAATTTCTTGCCATTTGTTAAGGATCATACAAAATCAGAGAAATATCCATAAAATACAAATATGATAGTTGTTTAATCTACATTTTAAAGCGCTTTCACAAGCCGCGTTGGTCTAGGGGCAGAGACGAAACAACCTCCGCAGATGATTGCAGGTTCAATTACGTCCTGAAAACCTATAACGATGAACGCTCGATTCGTTGATGAAAATTATGATTAAAAATATGTATCTAAGGCCTAGCAAGTTTTGACGTGCTAATTAATTCCAATTATTTTTCTTTCCGAATCTTCTAACAGCGAAATACTGCCCTGTTCTTTGTTCAGGATCACACAAAAAACTGAAAATGTATTTAAAATACTAATATGTCAGATGTTTTCTTTAAATTTTAAGACGATAGCTATATCTCAGTAGGTTTCTCTTTTTGTCGTGTCAGTTATTTCCTTTAAAATAAACATGCGAAGATACTAACGGTGAAGTATTATCTTGCCTTTTTAAGAATCATGAAAAAAACTGAACTATATATTTAAGATATAATATAATTGTTGTTTTCTATACATTTTAAGACGACTGGAGCAAGCCGTGTTGGTCTAGTGACGGAGCCAGACCAACCTCAGCAGATGGCTGTAGGTTCAAGTGTGTAATGAAGGTGTAAGATGATGAAACTGCGGCGCGTTGATGAAAATTGTGATAAAAGTATATATCTCAGGTCGCTTCTCGTTTTGTTGTAACAATTAATCCCATTTAAATAAATTTTCGCGAGGGATTTTACAACGAGGTAATTCCTTGCTCTTTCTTCAGGATCATGCGAAAAACTCAAAAATCTGTTTTAAATATTAAGCTGATAGTAATCTTCATTACATTTTATGACGAAAAGAATAAGCCGTGTTGGTCTAGAGAAAGAGCAGAAACAACCTCATAAAAGAATTAAAAGTTCCAGTTTGTAAAATGATGGCCTATGACGTTAAAGCTGGAGTAGGTTGATGAAAATTGTAGTTTAAAATACACGTGTATGGGACCTTTATTCGTTTTGACGAAGCAATTAATTCCTTTAAAATAAATTTACGAGTGTGCGAACCGCGAAGTAATATCTTGTTGTTTATCTTGTGTGTTATATTTAAGACCAATTCTAATTTTGAATAAACACCTAATAACTTCAAAAAAAAAACATTGACAAGATACTGATAACTAGCTAAAATATATGAGATATTTCTTTCCATTCATTCTGGAGAATATGTGGAGTTTAAATGTTTTGTCTGAATGAGTGTTGAGATCGATGCCACCTATGAATTAAAATAATTTAAATTTAAATAACTGGAATAGTCTATAATTTTTGGAAGAATTTTAGATATTCTGTTAAAATTTATTTGCTTTATATGTTGAAAGTTGGTATTTGTTCTTCATTCACTTCCTGAAGCGCTACAGGTTTAAATTTTTTTGACATAAACTATTCTTGATGACAATACATCATTTAAAAATTTTAAGGATTCAGTTTTCATTATCTTGAAGTATATATTTAACTTTTACTTTACATTCAGATGGCAAAAACTAGCAATAAAATTGAGTATAAAATTTAGCATGAAGTTTCCATAGTATTTACAATAAATTATGAAAAAAAGTTCAAAAAGAAGAAAATTACTAAAGATTTAATTCGCTCCTTCAGTACCTTAATCAAAATGCGTTTTTTATTAATAAATTCATAGCAATTTTCTTTATAGAAACCTGCATCAATATAAATATGTAAGATCTGTGCCCCAAGCAAAAAGAGGCTTCATTATTCAAATGATTAAAATATTAACATGATCGTAACACACTTTCGTGACATTGTATGTTTTTTTTCTATCATGTTTTTTTTTTTAAATTATGAACAATATACGTAAACAAATAGAGAGGCATTTCACACTCTTAAGTATTTTGCATAGCGCTTATGCATACGCTTTCTATATTTGTTGAAATTTCGTTGAAATAAGTTGGGTTAAGAACAAAATATAAGTATAAAAGCATTTCGTAAACGGGATGATTGTTCTAAATCGTACCTCCTCATACCTTTGTTGCATACCTCATATAAATGTTCTTTCCCCTTCTAACAATTCAAATCTTGGAGATATTTTACTAAAAATTTCTGACATTTCCATTAATTATTTATTTGAAAAGCTTCCGAATAATTCAAAAAGAGTTTCAACGAAACTACAAACAGCAAGAGTAACAAATTTATATGGAATTATTCGCATAATGATTTCAAACATTAAATACTAAAATGTTTACTACTTTAATAAAATACTATGCTCATACCAGTTACAAAAGATGTATTTAAAGCAATAATATACCATAAGTTTTATCTAGATTTTAATACAACATTTGAAAGCCCTGGTGGTCTCGCGGCAGAGCAAAAATAATCCAAGCGGAAAATTGCAGGGTCAGTTCGCTTTTGAAGACCTCATGAAACTTTAAGAGTTTGATGAATAATGTGAGAAAAACATAAATCTGAGGTCTTTTCTCATTTTGGTCAACCAAGTAATTATTTCAAAATAAATTTGTCAAGCTACGAATAGCAGAGTAAAGGTACTAATATCTTCGTTTCTTCTATTCCTCTATTTTGAATTCTGCAAGAAAGCAAAACTTTTATTTCATCCTTTGATAGTATACAAACCTCTGCAGATTTTTAAACAAAATTAAAAATATGCAAGATGTCTCATAATAATTGGAGGGATTATAAACGCATTTGTTTAATTTCGCTTATATGTCGATCATCATTTTAAAATGTTAAGTATTCGTTAATAAATTCCTTCATACATTTAATTAACTTTTACTTTTATTAGGTTGGCAAATAGTATTGGAGAAATTTAGAAAAAATTTTAGCTCAAGATTCCATAATATTTATAATGAATTATTATGAATAAAAGGTCAAAAAGTAGAAAATTACCAAAAACCCAATTCTCTGTTTTAATACTTTAATCAAAATGTGTATTTTTTTTGTTAATGTTAAATCATTGCAATTTTCTTTTATAGAAATCTGCATCAGTATGAATATGTGACAGTTTCGTTCCAAAACAAGAAAAAGAATTTATTATTCAAATTATATAAATATCTATAGGAGCGTACCATAATTTGCGAAAGCGCATGTTTTGATTCTATCTTATTTCTTCTAATTAAGCACAGTAACAGAACTGGAATACTTTAAATAGCTAATAAGAAGAGGGTGATGGAAAAAAAAAATTCAATCTGCAAGCGTTTCGCAAATACAATGATTATTCAAACTCATATCTACCAACTATTTTGAATTATATAATTTTTTTTTCAACCTATTAAATACCTGCGATATTACACTTAAAATCCCGAAAGTTCTTGTTAGTTATTTATTTACAGCGATTCCGAATAAGTTCAAATAGATAAACAAAGAAACGGGAAAACAGCGTAGCCAACTAAATAATGTAGAATTATTCAAATTCGATTTCGAACATGATCTTGAACAGAACATTAAATATTGAAATGTTTACTATATTACTAAAATATTATGTTTCTACTAGTTACGAAAGATATATTTAACGTAATAATATACTATAGATTCTCAACTATTTAAAACATCGCCTGGAAGTTCTAATTATCTCGTAACAAAAGAGATATAATATCAAAAGAATATTGAAGTTTCGAATTTGCGTTGAGGGTCTGTAATGATGAATCTTCGGCGATTTGACTAATAATGAGAAAAAGTACTTACATCTGAGGCCGATTCTCATTTCGGCGAACCAGTTAATTCCTTCAAAATAATTTTGTCCCACTTCGAATTGCGAAGAAATGAAACGCGATTTATCCTTGGTCTTTATTCTGAATCATTGAAGGAAGCAGAACTTTCCCATTTCATCCATTGGTGTAATATATATAAACTTGCATCGGTTAAAAAAAATTAAAAGTATGTAAAATGTCCCAAAATAATTTTAGAGAATATAGAAGCTTCTGTTTAAGTTTGTTTTTTTTCCCATTTATATGCAGATAAAATTCTGTTTTTTATTCATTTCCTAATGCACCAGACTATTAAAATTTTGTATACTATATAATTTGATAACAATATTTTTATAGTTTCAGAAATTGATTATCAGTTTATTTTTAATTTTTAAAAATAATTAATTACGTACAGGATACATTTCCGACTAGCCATGAATACAAGAAAAGCATCTGCTTCAAGATTCCATGAAATTCATAATAAATAGCTATATTTTTCTTTAGTCATGTTTTAAAATTATGTGCAATCTATGTAAACATACAGAGAAGCATTTCAGACGCTTATGACTTTCTCTATTTGTTTTAATTCCTAATAAGTGCGGGTAGGAAAAAATATAAGTCTAAAAGCGTTTCATAAACGGAATAATTTTTCAAACTTTTTACTCCTCATACCTTTCTAGCATACCTCATATAAATGTTCTTTCCCCTTTTAACCCTTCAAATCTGGGCGATATTTTACTTAAAACTTGGATCCTTTTTTTAATTATTTATTTGAAAATCTTCCGAATAAATTCATATAGTGTTTGAATAATGTGACTAATAGCGTGGGCAACTGACATAGAATTATCCGCATATAATTTCAAACCTGATCTTAGGAAGAGCAAGCATTAAATAATAAAATGTTTACTACCTTAGTAAAATACTATGTTCATACCAGTTACGAAAAATGTATTTAAAGTAATAATATACTAAAAGTTTTCACTAGATTTTAAAAAGAAACATGTAGAATCTCTGGTGGCAGAGGGGAAAGAATGAGAGTGGAAGATTACAGGCTCGAATCTGCGTTCAAGGTCTATGATGATGAAACCTTCCAACTGATGAATAATGTGATAAGAATGTGCGTCTGAGGACTGTTCTCGGTTCAGAGAACCAAATAATTAGTATTTATTCCTAAATACTTTTTTCAGGCTACGAATTGCTTACTCGGTCTTTTTCTATTTCTTTATTTTAAATTCTGCAAAGAAGCAGAAATTTTATTTCATCCGTTGGTAATATATACAAAATTCTATTGATTTTTTTAAATTAAAAAATATGCAAAATGTCTTATAATAATTGGTGTGATTATAAACGCTGTTGTTTAATTCGTCGATCATCATTTTCAAATGTTAAGTTTTCGATAATCACTTTCTTCACACATTTAATTAACTTTTACTTTTATTTTGATGTCAAATAGTAGTGGTGAAATTGAGAAAAAATTTAAGATTCCAAAATATTTATAAGGAATAATTATGAATTAAAGATCAAAAAGCAGAAAATTACTAAAAAGCTAATTCTCCCTTTTAATATTTTAATCAAAATGCGTGTTTTTATTGCTAAATTCATTGCAATTTTCTTTAATAGAAATCTACATCAATATGAATATGTAACAATTTTATTAAAAATCAAGAAAAGAATTTATTATTCAAAAGATGCAAATATCTATAAGAGCATAACATACTTTCGTGATGTGGTATATTTTGCTTCTATCCGATTTCATCTAACTAAGCACAATATCAGTAATGAAACAGAACAGCACCTCATACACTGACGGTATTCTGGAGTAGTTCAAATTCGTAATAGGAAGAGCGTACAGGAAAAAATATCAAATTATGATTAACCAAACTCATATCCCCCAACTGTTTTGAATAGTGTAAATGTCCTTTCGAACATTTTAACATTCCAAATACCTGAGATATTTTACTTAAAATCACGGAAGTTCTTATTAAATACGGATTTCCAGCGAATCCGAATAAATTCAAACAAATTTGTAAAGGAACGGAAAAACAACGTAGCTAACTAAGTTATGCGGAATTATTCACATTCGATTTCGAACATGATCTTGGGAAGAACAATAGATTCTAAAATGTTTACTATATAAATAAAATACTACGTTTTTACTAGTTACGAAAGATGTATTTAAAGTAATAATATACTATAGGTTTTCTCTGGAAAGTAAGACAAAATGTGGAAGCCCTGGTGGTCCCGTAATAGCGTTGTAATAATCTAAGCGGAAGGTTACAAGTTAGACTCGGTGTTGAAGCCATGTGATGATGAAGTGTGAAGAATTTGAAGAATTATGTGATAAAAACATGCATTTCAGGCCGTTTCTTATCTTGGAAGACCATTCTATTCTTTGAAAGTAACTTTATCTGGGTACGGATATCGAAGGAATACAACAGAGTTTTTCCAAGTCCTTTATTCTGGATCATGCAAGGAATCAGAGCTTTTATTTCATCCTTCGGTAATATATATAAAACTTTATAGGTTTTTTTAAAAAAGCTAAAAATAAGTAAGATGTCTAGTAATAATTTCAAGGATGATATATGCTTTGGTTTAGCTTCGCTTATTTCATTTTTATGCAGACGAAACTCGGTTTTTTATTCATTTCTAACTCATCTATGTTTTGAGATTTTACTTACTTAATGTATTTTTGTTGATATTACTTTATTTTTATCTTATCAGAAATTAATTATCACTTTATTTATTAAACTTATTAAATTTTAATTATGTACAGGAGACGCAATTTAGCAGTAAACATGATAAAAGCATATTTTTGAAGATTCCATAAAATTCATAATAATGAGCTACAAATAAAATACTATAAAAATGAATATTATTAAAATAGAAAATTGCTTTATATTAAAGTAATAATACTGATACTTCCCATCTGTCTTAAAAATTGCAGTTCTTTATTTTCTTTTTAGTCCTTACAATTCGAGCTATATTTTATTAAAATGGTTAAAAATTTAGCCGCTATTGATAAATATTTCTTGTAAAGAGGGCCAAATATTTTGCAACGAATCGATTATTATAAGCAACAAAAGGTTTTAAATAAGTGTCGTATAATTTATATACGTTTCCAAAGCAGTGTCCAGTAGAATAAATATATTTCCTATCATTTCAAATGTCATGCCGATGCCAATTTTATAATTATTATTTACACTATATTTAATGAGAGCGCTTTCAAGCTAGGATGCTTTAACGGCAGAGCAAAAACTGACTTGCGGAACGTTTTGGATTGGAATTCATATGGAAATCATATGATGATGTAATATAATAAATAATTATGAATTAAAGACCAAAAAGTAGAAAATTTCTAAAAATGAAATTCTCTATTTTATTATCTCAATCAATTTTTTTTTTAATTCAGTGCACTTTTCTTTTATAGCATCTGAATCAGTATGAATATGTCAGTTTTGTTCTAAAAAAAATGTATTTATTACTCAATTGATTCCAATATCTGTGAAAGCATAACCCCCTTGCGTGATATTTTATTTTTTTCTTCCATCAATATTTTTAAGTATATGCAGTCTATGTAGACAAACAGAGCAGCATTTCGTGCGCTTATGCCTTCCTATATTTGTTGAAATTTCTAATAAGTGCGGGTAAGGGCAAAGTCTAATTCTACAAGTGTTTCATAAACGGAATGATTCTTCAAACTCATACTTTCTCATACCTTTGTTCCATATGTCATTAAAAATTTCTTACCCCCTTTAAACCCTTGTATCTGGATGATATTTTATTTAAAATTTCGGAAAATTTCATTAATTATTTATTTGAAAAGCTACCTAATAATTCAATCAGAATTTCAACGAGGCTACAAACAGCATGGATAAAAAATTATACGGAATTATTCAAATATAACTTTAAACATGATCTTAAGAAGAGCATTCCACACTAAAATGTTTACTAGTTTAGTAAAATATTATGTTAATACTAATTACGAAAGATGTATTTCAAGTAATATTATACTACAAGTTTTCCCTGTATTTTAAAATAACATGTGGAAGCCTTCGTGGTTAATTATCTGGGCAGAAAGAATCTTAGCGAAAGATTGCAGGTTCGAATCTGTGTTAAAGGCCTGTGATGATGAATCTTCGGGAATTTGTTGAATAATGTGATAAAAGCATGCATCTGAGGCCATTTCTCATTTTGGCGAACAAAGTAATTCTTTCAAAATAATTTTGTCAAGCTACGAATTGTGGAGAAAGTGTACTAATTACTTGGTTACTTCTATTCCTGTATTCTAAATTCTGTATGGAATCAGAACTTCTATTTTATCCTTTGGTAGTACACAAACCTCTGCAGATTTCAAAATAAGATTAAAAATATACAAGATGTCTCTTTATAATTAGAGGGATTATAAACGCTTTTGTTTAACTTCGCTTATATGTCGATCATCATTTTAAAATTTTAAGTACTCGATAATCACTTTCTTCATGCATAACAATGAATACAAGAAAAGCATCTGTTTCAGGATTCCATTAAATTCACAATAAAGAGCTATAAATAAAAGTCTAAAAATAGAAGATTATTAAAATATAAAATTGCTTTCTACTAACATAAAAATGTGGATATTCCGCATCTGTTTGAACAAATATAATGTTTGCTTTTCTTTTTCGATTTTCAAATTTGAGCCACATTTTATCAAAAGGAACGAACATTTGAACTAATATTTGATAAGTATTTCTTGCAAACAGGGCCAAAAATTTTGTAACGAATCGATAAGTATAATCAACAAATGGTTTTAAATAATTGTCATATGATTTATAAATGTTCCCAAAGTAGAGCATTCAACAGAAAAATTATATTTCCTCTCAGTTCAAATGATATACCGATGGTAATTGCATAATTAATATTTTCTCTACACTTCATGAAAGCGTTTTCGAGCTGAAACGGTCTTACGCTAAAGCAGAAATTGACTAGCGGAATGTTTTGGATTAGATTTCATAGAGAAGTCATATGATTATGTAGAAATAAGATTATATATAAAAAATATACGATTATTTAATATAATATTCTTGTATCAATTTCTTTTTAATTATGTACAATGTAAGAAAACAAACATAGCTGCAGCTCAAAAGTTTATGCCTTTATTTAATTGTTCAAATTCTGAATAGGAAGAGAGGCAGGAAAAATAATATCAGTCTACAAGCGTTTCGCAAACGCAATAATTGTTAAAACTCATACCTCTCAATTGCTTTGAATGGTGTAAATGCTCTTTCAACAGTATTCACCCTTAAAATATCGGTGATATTTCACTTAAAATCAGCTCTTCCAAATAAGTAATAAATTAGATCTGCAAAGAAACGAAAAAACAGCGTAGCCAACTATATTGTGCGGAATTATTGACATTCGATTTCGAACATGATCTTGGGAAGAATATTAAAAACTAAAATGTTTACTATATTACTAAAATACTAAGTTTTTTCTAGTCACTAAAGATGTATTTAAAGTAATAATATACCATAAGTTTTTTCTATATTTTAATTCAGAATGCGGAAGCTCTTGTGGTCTCGTGGCTGAGCAGAAATAATCTCAGCGGAATATTGCAGTCTCGAGTCTGTGTTGAAGGTCTCTGCTGATGAAGTATCTGGAATTTGATGAATAATATTAAAAAAAAAACATGTATCTGTGGCCTTTTCTTATTTTAGCGAACCAAATAATTCTTTCAAAATAACTCTATCAGGCTACGAATTACGAAGAAATGCATCACTGTTTATCCTATCCGTTTATTCAGGATCATACAAGGAAGCAGAACTTCTATTTCTTACAATGACAATATATATAAAACTCTATAGATTTTAAAAAAAATACTAAAAATATGCAAAATATCGCATAGTAATTATAGGGATGATATGCGATTTTTTTAAGTTTGCTTATTTTATTTTTATGCTGATAAAATTCGGGCTTTTTTTTTTTCTATTTTTTTCCATTTCCTAAAGCATTTGGGTATTGAAATTTTCTATACTTTATGTATTTTTGATGGCACTACTCTATTTTTATCGTTTCAGAAATTATCAGTTTGTTCATAAATTTTATTGCATTCAGATGCTGCCACCTAGCAGTGAATACGAGAAAAGCATCTGCTTCAGGATTAAGAAGCCATAAATAAATTTCTAAAAAATAGAAAATTATTAAAATAAAAAATCACTTTTTACTAATGTAATAATATTTATACTTCCCATCTTTTTTAAACAGTAAATTCCTTGCTTTTCTTTTTAGACCTTTAAATTTAAACAATATTCTATTGAAAATGGAGGAAATTTTAGCCGTTATTAATAGATATTTCTTGCAAACAAGTTCAAAAATTTTGCAAAGAATCAATAAGTGTAATCAACAAAATATTTTAAATAAGTGTCATATAATTTATGGACGCTGCCAAGTCAGGGCCTTCAGAATAAAAATTGCATTTCTTCTTGGTTCGCATGATATGTGATTTCTAATACTTAATATTTTCACTATATTTTAAGAAAGCACTTTCAAGCTAGTAAAGTATAACAGCAGAGCAGAAATTGACTTGTGGAACGTTTTGGATTCGATTTTATAAAGAAATTCTGTTACTATGTAGCATCTTTTCAATAAAGCCCTGAATGAAGTGTAAAAATTGCATCTGAGACCACATCATTTTTTATCTTAAATGTAAATAATTTTCAAGTAACTTTAAGGGGATTTTCGCAGTGAAGTAAAACATCCTTCATTTATCTGTATGAAATCAGCACTTGTCTTATCCATTATTTGAAATTAATTCATTCTTATCCACTAACTGAATCTAGTCAATTATTTCATAATGACTTCGCCAGAATACTCATAACGAATTAAAACATATTGGATTTCTGTTGCAATTTATTCTATGGAATGCACGTATGCTGATGTTTAGACTCATCCCCTAATAAAATCTATATCATTATAAATTAAAAAATAATTTAAAATAATTAAGATATTCTATAAAAATGGAAGGAGTACTATTACTTTATTTGAATTGTTTCATGTTATTTTATTTAATCTAATATCGTAGGGATTGTATTTCTTTTTCTATATATAACTTTTTTATTCAAGCAGGGGGTGCCAGCTCAAGTGTGGTCCTCTTCATCTGACCGTGGTTCAAAATTACTATGAGGTGTGTCCCAAAATAGCCCTAGTGTTGCTTTAAAACGGGACGATAGTATAATATAACTATAATATAACTTACTATTCAAGTATAATTATATTGAAATAAATAACACCTTAGACAACTAAATTATACGGATTAATTCATAAGAGATTTTGAAATTGTCGTTGATAACAGCAAGAAAAAGTGAAACTATGCTTCTGCTAATTTCGAATTCTTATATTCTCGGCAAATTATTCCTCCAGATGTAGACCATAATGGTCTGATGCACGCAAAGAAATTACTTCAGCGGGTTGTTGCTATTTCAAATCTGTGTTAAAACCCTGCAATGGTCAGTTTCACTCACTTTCATGAATAAACTGAGCAGAAACTTTTATTTGAGACTGATTCTTCTTTTGATTAAATACCTGATTACTTCAAAACACTTGAAGGGATACTGACAACTACGTAAAATATCTGAGATTTTTCTAACCATTGATTCTGGAGTAAGTATAAAGGTATTTCTAATTTTTTTCTGTCACCGTCAAAATCTGCACTTTTGAAGATTTCGAAAAAAATTAAATAAAACTGAAATATTCTGTAATTTTAGGAAGAATTTTCGACAATTTTGTTCAAATTAATTTATTTAATTTTTGTTAATTGGGTATTTGTTCTTCCTTCACTTTCTGATGCGCTAAAGTTTTGAATTATTATTACTATTATTATTATTGCACATCAATTATTTTGGATGACAATACAGTATTTTTTCTTAGAGGATTTAATTATCAGATTATTCATTAATCAATTACAATTTTTATTATTTTGGCATTTGAACTTGAAAAAAAATTGCTTCTAGATTGCATAACATTTATAAAAATTACGTAATTAAAATCTACGAGACTAAAAAGCGAAAAAAGTATTAGAATAAAATGAAAATAATTCTGCTTTTAGAGTAAAAATCGAAAAGCGGATTTGTAAAAACAATTTTCGATCATTTTTTCATTATAAATTTAATATAAATACATGAGTAAAAACTCATCCAAACCGTAAACAAATATTTATTATTCAAATTATTCAAATATATATAACATTTAAAAAGAACTTTTGCAACTTTGATTCTATCCGATTCCTTTTTCTTATGTCCGAATTCGATTTACAAAATAAATTATCACTTCATACACGCTTATCTTGATAATAGTCGCTGATAAATAAGTAGACTGTTCACAGAGAAAAAAAAAATATCAATTTTCAAAACAATTTCACATTCTCGGTGCATATACAAACTGATGCTTCCAACAGCTGTGAAGATTGCAAGTGCCCTTGAAATATGAAAGATATTTGATTGTAGATCATGGAAATTTATTCGTTATTTATATGCTACATTTGCGGATAAATGCAGATAAATGCAGATAGTTTTTTTTTACAGATAAATCGAATAACGAATAATAGCGTAGCCTATTTTATTAATAGGCTATATTACGCGCATTATATCCCAGGACATATTTGACATTTCATGCGCATTACTCTGTATATTATACGAAATAATGTGCATGCGATATCAAGTGTGCCCTGGGGAATCAGCGTTCAGTAACAAAACTATGCTTCAACTAGTTTCTAACGACCTACTGATACTTATACTTATTATTTAATTACTAATACTACACTTATTATTTAATTACTAATACTACACTTATTATTTAATTACTAATACTATACTTATTGTTTAATTTCAATACAATTTTAGAGCATTCGCAGCGTTCCTTAATGGTCTGATAGCCAAAGAGGAATTACTTGAATGGAAGGTAAAGGGTTCGATGATGTACTGACATTTACGACTATGAATCGCTAAAAATTCAAGAATTAAGTGGTTAAACCTTATATTTGAGACCGTCTCTATTATTGCCTAAGTAGCCACTTACTCTAAAATACCTTTGTGAAAATACTAAAAGCGAAGTTAAGCATCTTTTATTTTATTAGCTATTTAGTTTGGAGCATGTACGAAAGATGAATTGTTATTTCATCAATTAATAATCTATATATCTTCAGATTTAGGAAATACATCGAAAATAATTGGGATAACCTTTAATAATTTAAGGGATTTTAAACACTGTTGTTTAATTTGAATCGTTTATTGTTTTAAAATGATATATTTCGAATTTTCTCTCAGTTTCTGATTCGCTAAGATTCTGAAATTTTGTAGATTCATGCATTTTTGATGACAATATAGTATTTTAATCGTTTTTGGTACTCGTTTTCTGATTACAGAGAAGTGGAGTTATCTTATAAGAAAATTCAGAGAAAAACTTATTATTTAATACTAATAATAAGTTTTTCAAGACTCCATAATATTCGTGAAAATTAGTTATGAATTTAAGACTAATGATTAGAAAAATATTGGAATGAAAAAATAATTGTACTTTTGTAGTACATCACTCAAGAAGTGTTTCTCAAACAATTCTTTGTATATTCACAGCATTATTATTTTATATATTTGAGCAGCTGCATGAATATATAAGAATTTTTTTCCCAAGTCAACACAAATTATCTATTATTCAAATGAAGCATCTATAATAGAGTAATACACTTTAAAATTTTGCACGCTTTGCTTCTATCCAATTTCTTTTTCTAAGGTACAATATCAGCTAACAAAATAGAAGGTTTTTCATACCTTCGCCCTTTTCTAAAGTTATTTATATTCCTGTTGCGCGTAACGATCCTATAAAAGAAAATATCTGTCTGAAAATAATTTTCACTTCATCAGAGGATATTCAAACTCTTCACTCCCAATTGTTTTAAATAGTGCGATTTTCTTTTCTCTTTTTAACTTTTGAAAGGCGAGCTATATTTTACCTAAAATAGTAGAAAATCTTTTTATTATTTATATGCAACTCTTGCAATTGAAAGTTCTGCAACGAAATGAGTAACAGCGTATCCGAATAAATTATAAAGATTATTTCACAAATGATTGCAACATTCTCTTAGGGAACAGGGCGAAAAAGCAAAATTATATTTCAGTTAGTTTCGAATCATCTACTGATTGTAATAGCATGTTTATTATTATTTTTTTTTCAATATTTTATGACATTACATGTAGACAATGTTGGATTGACTGAACAGAAACTATCTGGGCATAAAACTACTGTTTCGATTCCGTATGATCAAATGCCATTACGTTGATGAATAAAGGGATAAAAAGCATGTGTCTTAGGTATCTTTAATTTTAATTCTTAAACACAGAAACTATTTGGACGGAAAGCTACGGTTTCAAGTCCATACTTCATTTCGGTTTCGATTCCGTATGATTAAATGCCATTATGTTGATGAATAAAGGGATAAAAAGCATATATATTAGATATCTTCAATTTTAATTCTTAAACACTTAGAAGGTACAACGGCACTTAAGTAATATATTTTCGACTTTTTAAGCTTTAACGAACAAGCGGATAGCGAAAACAAGCTGAATTCTTATCTCATCCACCATTAAAATATATTCCTTTAACGATAATAAAAAAAACATTAAAATAATTGCGAAACCCAATAATAATTGCAGGGATTTTAGACACCTTTGTTAAACTTGTTTCAACTTTGTGGAGAAAGAATTCGATTTGTTACTCACTTACTTTTGCACAAAAATTTTGAAATTTTTGCACTTAACTTATTCTTGATGGCATTACCCTGTTTTAAAGTTTTTAAGATAAAATTATCAGTTTATTTATTAATTCGATTAAATTTCATAATATATGGTGCCCACCATAAATTTGAGAAAGAGAATTGGTTTTAAAATACTATTTATATTAATTAGTTATAAATTATGGATTTAAAAGAGAGAATTTTATTAAAATAAAAAATAGTTCCTTTTTAATACTTGAATAAAAACATGCGTTTAAAAAAAATTTGCAAAATTCTATAATTTGCGACGCAATTTTTTTCAAAAATAAAGCAAACGTTTATTATTTAAATAAATACAAATATCAACAATATCTATGCCAAAATCTGTAACTTAGTATGTATTATTTTTCTGATTTCTTTTTTTATAAACAATAACAGAAAACAAAAAAGAACATCACTTAATACTCTCACTCCTTGAATCATTCAAATTCTAATAAATTGAACTGAGATAGAGAAAAATATATCAATCTACAGAATATTTACATATTTACGGTGCACATTCAAATTCAAAACGCTCAATTGCTTTGAACGGTGCAATTCTTCTTTGTCCTTTCCCCCCCCCCCCCTCAAATAAGGACAATATTTTGCTTAAAATCAAGGAAAATTTTATTCATTCTTTATAAGTATAAAACATTTTGCAACGAAATGACTAAACTAAACGTAGCCAACGACATCATTTGCAAAAGTGACACAGTCTTTGTAATCTTCCCAGGGTAGAATATTGTTCAATATCAGTTTTGTATTATTTACCAATTGTAAACCCGCCATGGCCCAGTGATGATGTCTCGACTTTTGAACAGGAGGTTTCAAGGCCGAGACTTTCTCCAAAGCCAAGGACATTATCCAAGGAGAGTTCCAAGAACAAGACCTGATTCTACCGACAAACGGCGGTATAAGTGCATTTGATGCATGCCGAGTCCGTCGGAGCCAAATATACATTTAAACTATTATTTCCCAATCATTTTAAACAGTTCGATTCTCTTTTTCTCCTCTTACTCCCTAAAATATGAATGATATTTTGTCTAAACTGGTAAAAATTTTCATTCCTTATTTATATGTAACCCTTGATATTGAATTCAAATAGTTCAAGTATTCAAATAATTTTGCAACGAAATAAATAACATCTTATACAACTAAATTATATGGATTAATTCGCATACGATTTCGAGACTGTCCAAAGATACAGTGCGAAACAGAAAAACTATGTTCCAAGAAGTTTCGAATCATCTACCGATAGTAATAGTATCCTCATTACTCTGTCTGCAAATAAGGTTCTTCGTTACATGCCGCAATGGAATGGCGGATGAGTAGGTACTTGTGAGCGAACAGCTGCAGGTTCGAGTCCAACGGCTTGTGATTATATAATTCTTTGATTTAGCAAAATGATAGAAAATCGTATATCTGAGGCCGCTTCTAGTTTTTATTAAACATTTAATTACTTCAACATAATTTTGAGTAGATTTTGACAATTAAGTAATACATATTTGATTTTTCTAGCAATCAGTCCTAGAGCAGGTATGTAAATTGAATTTTTGCCTCATCCATCATTAAAACCACTAAGGATTCTTTATGTTGATGTAGTCTTATACTTAATATTTTACTTACATTTTATGACAACTGTGCAAGTTTTAAGTGGAAAGTTACGTGTTCGATTTTGCACCAGTGTAATGATGATGAGACTCCCAATTATTGATAAATAAAATGAGGAAAATGTATATATGAGACCCCTTTTTGTTTTATCCAAACTGTTAATTACTTCAAAATGATTTTGAGAGAATACTGTTAACGAAATGAAGCATTTTGTATTTCCTTTATTATGGAGTATAGACCGAGGCTGAGTTTTGTCTCATATACTAGACAAAACTATATATCTAAAGACTTCAAAAAATTAAAACTAACTGCGATATTCTAGATCGATAGGAGAGAATTTAATTCTTTTATTTAATTTGATTTGTTTCATGTATGTAAATATGAAATTCGATATTTCAATTGCTCCTAATTAGTGTCGTAACTTAGGTGGGAAAGACAGGACACATACCCTGGGCGCAGTTGTCAGGAGACTCAAAATAAAGGAATAAATGCGTTGTATTTAAAATAAAATTAAGTTTCTAATAAGATCTCTTTCCCAAGATTTAAAAAATTTTAAACCTTTTAGCCAGAATAAAAGAAAGTTTTAAGGACAAAAGGCTTCTCTAATGGGGAATAAGGACTTATAATGAAACTTATGGTTACTTAGAGTTCGTAAATATTTTATATGTTAAATAGAATCAGTTATAACAAAACTCATATTAGATAACTACAGTTTTATTTATATTTATATTTATTTAATGCTTGAAGAGGAAGGAGTAAAGATTTAAAATCTTTCTAATTTATGTGAAATAATATCGTTGCTTTTCGATTCAAGCGAAAGCAAAGAACACTCGACAACAGCATAATTAGAGACTGTATAACATTAATTTTAAAATCTTTCAATATGAGTATCAAAGGTGTTTCAATAGACGGTCGTTTTTCAAATATCTGGGCAGTAAAATAGATTATTGGAAATTACGTTTTTGGAAATAAAATCATGAATATAAAAAGTGTATTTATTATTGATATAACCAAGACTTATATTTCAAGATAAAATATAAAGAGAAGTATTCATAATAAAACTAAATTTTCCAGCTTTTCTTATTTGGAGAGTCAAAAGATCACATCCATTTTCATTCATTGAAACCTCTATTAATCAGAAGAAAAAAAGATCAACCGTGTTTCTGAATGACTGATCTATTGGAATTTGAATTAATGTTTTGCTTGCAAAAGAAGGAAATAGTTTTCATTAAAAATAAAAGGTTCTATCATGGAAATTTTAAGCAACAAAAATCTATATGACTTAAGATTGTGAATATATAATAACCAAATATCACATTTTCCCACACATACACCTTTTTAAATTTGTTGTTCTTACTTTTCAATTATGTGAGGCAATTCTTTTGTCGATAGCAACATCAAATGCAACCTTTTAGCTAACTAAAACTTATATTTTCATATCTCATAGTTACAGTGCGACAAAAAATACTGTGATTTAGTTCTTTTGAGTATAAACTGACTTCAACGAAATCATAAACACTTTCACATCGATAAAAGACAGGAAGGCGAATTTGTAGCATTTCCGACGCCTAAAACCTCCAAAATTATTCGTAAGTAATGTAACCCTTTTCTTATTTATGTTATGGCCAAAGCCCGAAATCGGCCAATTCGCGAACTGGCCAACGTTGCTGTAAACTTACCGGCCAATGTCCGATCTTGATTTCGGGCTTTGGCCGGCCAATTCGCGAAGTGGCTTGGGACGATCGGCCAAAGTAGGAAGAAAGGAACCAAGAGCCGATTGTTTTACACACTGTTAAAAATGAAGTATTTAAAAATGAGTACTTCTGTGTACTGTTTTTTTTTTAAGTACAATTGTTTCAGAAACGATTTCAAATATAAATGACACCTCTGAGTTAAAATAAGCTTGTAATATATAAAAATATGATCTCGTATTATTCTGATCTCTAATTAAAGCCATAATAGAAATTATTCAGTGAACGTATATGCTGTAACAACGTGATAGCGCGAATATTAGATTTGCGCCCGTCAAAATGAACGAATTATATCTTGAGCAAGGGCGTTGCGTATCGTGTATGAATACAAAGGCAAATTGAGTATTCAGTTTTCAATTACCTTTAAGGGTGATCCTTAGTCTTTTTCTGCTCCATGGACCTAATGTTAAAGATCCCAGATCACATTGTTTCCCGAAATATTACTTCAAAAATATGAAATTTTTTGCAAAGACAAATAGCAAAAATAAGGGCTAATTAAAACAAATATGAAGGAAATATAATTTTGTTATTAATATAATTTAAAGGCAATTCTTTGTTGGCGCCATCTGTCGAATTTCACCTACAACATGACCTTATTTATATTTTATACATAAATGTCATTATATTTATTTACCACTAGCGGCCTTTGGCGACCAGCCGGTTCGCCAGTATTAATGTTCGCTAAAATTTTCAATTAATGTAATTTGTTCACTTAGTAGCTTTTTCTGCAAAATATTTTTGAGCTTCATATTTTGGTAGTTATATGATTCAGTCATACTTTCATGTAGGGCTTAAACAGTTCTGTTCATTGTACTACTTTCTCTAATATTCTTTCAGTATCCATAAAATTTCTACTTTAAATTAAAGTGGAAATGTTAAACTGCAATCAATAAAAAAGCTTTTTATATTGAAGCTAATCATGTCTTATTTTAAATATGAAAATTGAAATCAGAGTCGTTTGGCAGTGAAATTATATATGCACTGCTGAATAATTTATATAATATCTTAAAGAATTATAAAACAAAAATTTCTCTGATTCATCGTAAAATTAATTTTTTACTTTCAAAATTTTTTACTTCAAGTTTTTTACTTTATGCAAATAAAAATATTTTATTTTATTTCAGTCAATAAATAAACTTTTGAAAAAATTACGAATTTTCAATTTTACACAGTCCTTTGGTCCCAAGGAATCATATTCTGCGAAATACTCTTGACACTTCAACTTATAAATAAACAAATAAACGTCCGTATCTTCTGCAATGAATCTGGCCGATTTATGAAGTTTTTATGCATCAATTTTAGGACAATCAACATTTTCATAATCACAGGTAAATCACTGTCTATAAATCCTGGCAGAAAATAAGTGTATCTTCATTGAGACAGTCGATGAAGTAGTCTAAAATCGCCAGTTTTTATAGAAGAGTGATATTGAAATTTCATAAATTAATCAGTTTTAGTGATTGATTTAGTTGGTTGGAGCTCAACAATTTTTATTTAAAATATTGGTGTCTCAAGAATATTTTGTTAAATATGATTCAAAGGGCAGAGAACCTATGTAAAAATTTAAAATTCCTGATTCATCGGAGCATTTATTGTCTAAAGTTATATCAAATATAATTATTTAGTTCCTTTAGACCATTTTGTTAGCAAATGCATGCCCCAAATTAGCTGATGGTCGCTGATTAGAATGATTATAAGTATATTAAACTATGTTTGCCTTAAATTAAATTGTTTTATTGAATTAATTGTCAAAGCTCATAGAAAACTTTTCCTCCTTTTACTTTTCAGAAAATATCTTATTTCATTTTTTTTTTCATTTTTTATAGACACCTGCCGAAAATTACAATTTTATTTATTAAATTTGCAATAATAGTTGATTTATTTTTTAATTTAAACTTCTATAAATGTGATGGCAACACGTTGATAAAAACTTTTTTTTTAATGTGACGTGTTCGTGCAGATTAAATTTTATTTTTATTTTGAGCGAAATATATTATTGAAAAATATGGTGTATATATAAAATAATACAGTACAAAATATTTCTTTGAAAATTCATTAAAAATATAAGCATAATTTATAAATTAAAACATTGGTATCATTAAAAAAATAATTTTTTGAGCTTTAATTTGATGCAAAAATCGATTTTGTGCTGTATTATTTTCTGGTTATAGCGACAAAACGCCGAAATTACGCTTAGTTTTTGATTAAAATTCTAATTAAATGTTTTAAAAAATCGCTCCACGGTGCACATTCCCTACATCCAAGGTATATATATGTCAAATAACTGTATGTCAAACGGTTTGGACTATAGAGCGCCAACACACACACACATTGAGCTTTATTTATAAATATAGATTATCACATCGGGCTTTGGCCAAGGATTCCCGGCCACTTCGCGAAATGGCCAGACAAAATAGAAAATACAATATTAATTGCAAGTATTTCGGATTTTGGCCAAATCTCTTGGCCAGTTCGCGAATTGGTCAGCCAATCGCGAACTGGCCGTACTTCGGGCTTTGGCCGTAACATATATATAAAAATACTTTTTACTAAAATTATAACAAAATGCAAGTTTGTATGACATAAATAAAATTTTTTGTTTTACACAAAATTTACACATTATTAATATATTCATTTTGATTCGTCTTTGAGTCAGATTTTTGAGATTTTGTATAATTAAATATATTTTTATTTTTCACTTCTGTCACAGGGTACTAGATATTTTATTAAATGTAATTAATTTTAAATTTTGATAAATAGATTTAACGGTATATGTGAAATAATACTGCATATTATTATAAATATTAACTTAATTACCAAAACTTTTGAATTATTTTATATGTATTAACAAAAAATTTACTTCAATGTTGTTTCCGTAGTATGCCTAAAAGCAATAAAATAATGTATTTAACTTTCTCATAATTATTGGTATATATTATATACTTTTTCGATAGATTAAGAGATTTGTGCACATTTTATATTTTTTAAAGTATGATATAAATGAAAAATATTTTTGATTTGTTCTCCATTAATGTATTATAATTTCACAATAAAAACAATTTGGGCCTTATTTGAATTATTAAAATCAAAATGGGGAAAATTCTCTGAATAGGTTTAACATAAAACCTTCTAAGTGATTTTATACAATTTGTTTTCTGAATATTTTTTGAAACATTTTTGTCATACATTTTATATTCAAGAGAAGTCGATATATAACGATCATTGTGATCATTACGATAAATGTAATGTTTAAATCATTTCAACTCCCAAATATTTTATACATTATTATTTAACTTTAATTGCACTTTTACTCTTTGTACTCCTCTGTATAAAGGGTAAAATAATAATAAGGATCGCGTTTAACAAAAACAGAGAGAGAGAGAGAAGGGTCCTGTTTGGGCATTTACCCTGGGCGTTCTTTTATGTAGATACGCCACTGCCCATAATGCACTACTTCGCTTTCCGCTCAAAGGAAAGAGTAAGATTTTCTACAACTTGTTATTCCTAGCTATAATAATATAGAGTATATAAAGGATTTCTTTTGTAGAAATAGAAAGTTATAAAATCACTTATAGTGCTTAAAAAAGTACTTTAGCAATTATAATAAAATATTTGAAGTTTATTTTTGTGCATCAAGTTCTGTAAGTATAAACATGTCATGTGATTCTAAGTTTTAGTTCCGACATTACTAATTTTGTTCTATAAGAAGTCAATCCCGCATATTGCGTTAAAACAATTATTACAAATAAAACCACCTATTTCTTTTTATAAGTAATCATACTCTTTATTTAAGTGCAGTAAACGTTATCAGTGGTCACAACTGAGGTTGGAAACTTGCTATATTTTATCATGCACTCCATTTATATTTCCATGTAAATGTCTATCACAATAAAATTTGACAAATTCATAGATGTTAATGATTGTCGTCATTCTTGGTTATTCAATATAAGTACAGAAATTATAAAGACCATACCTTTCTTATCAGGAACAATAAGAAGAATTTTTTTTAAGTATAAGAAGTAGAAGAAGAAGCAAAAATTTTTGATTAAGTACCTAACAATCGCCTATATGACTTTCCTGAGTCCCATGCCAATATCCATACGGTAGTCCTTTTATACCAGACATTATTAAACATGTTCACAACCCTTGATGCACATTCAATAGTCACATTCATGTTTTGCATATAGTTATCTAAATCTTCTGAAATTATTTCTTGTGTCCTCATTCCTTGGACTGTGTCATCGATTCTGTCTTTATGCCTCTTTTACATGCAGCAGTGAATGAACTGACGATATCCATAAAAAATGTTTTACATGGTAGCAAATGTACTGCTGCATGAGTGTTGTCCATGCGACTAAGAGAAGTCATCTAGAACATGTATTATATCAGAAACAAAAATAGTTACATTTTTTTCTCTGGTATTTTCAAATTGTTTCTATCATTGTTTACTGGGAAGTTATAGCCATTTATGATTGTTTCAAATAATGCTATATGATGCAAAAAAGTCTCTCAGTTTTATACTATTATTCAGAAGCGGAATTCAGATTTCAAAAAACGATTAACCAAAGAAGTAATCAATCATTCAAGATTAGTGCGACATATATAGAATGGAAAAGGCGTCATATGTATTGTTCTTTGAAAACTTGAAGAAGCCATATTTAAATATTCCTGAATTAGCAGCATCATTCTATGGAAAATTCGAATGGGCTTCTTAATTCCTATCAAAAGAAACCATTAAGATGAACAGTTAAATTACTTCCTTCCTTAGTAATGACATCAAGTAAGTTTATCTCTCATTATCTTTCTTCATTTATCAAGATTAGATGAACAGGAAGATGTACTCAAGAATCTGTTGAAAGCTCGACGGGCAGCTTAACAAAAAGCCCTTCTTTCTATTCTCCTTTTCCCCAAAAAAGTCGTATAAGCTTTTTTTTGTATTCTTGTTATCGACTTCAAGTTAACAACTAGATCATGTACGATAACAAAAAATTCTTCAAAACAAATTAATTTGGACATATATGTCGCTTCTCTTAATATAACTTAATAAATGAGCAAAAGTTTAAAAATATACCAAGGATTTCTGAGGACGATCTTCAAATTTCAAACCACGGACAAAGATGATTTGATATGTCATTGCACTCGTTATGAATAGAACTCGTAGGCATAATGACTTATACCAACAAATGAACTGGAACTTACACATAAGCCTATTTAGTGAAAGCAGTCGCTTGTAGATAAGTATATTTTCACCAAGGACTTCTGAGAGAGATCATCACATTTTGAACCACAAATGAAGTTGATTTGAGATGTCATTGCACTCGTTCTCTATTCGACACTTAGGAAAACAATCTATACATGCAAAATTAACTAATATATACATCTATTTAATGAAAGTAGCAGGTTGTAGATAGCAAGTTTTTACTTAGGACTTCTGAAGACGACCTTCATATTTCAAACCACAATCGAAGATGTCTTGAGATGCCATTACTCTCGTTATGAATAGGACTCAAGAATAACAGCCTATACAAGTGAAATATACATCTGTAAATGTCTACTAAATGAAAGTAGTAGATATTTTGGAAGGAGACAATAACTTCGGCCAGGTAGCATAGGTTGTATCTAAGGGCTCTTTCGGGCTCATATGTTACTTTTCGAGACAGTCTTACAAAATATTTATAAAAGTGCAGTCAATTAGTTAATGAACATTTAAGGAACTATAAGAAGAAAGAAATAGACATTGCATTTTATTCATCCCATATAATGACGAAAATTCTGATATTTTGAAACATGCAGATCTAATATATTATTCTATATTGATCGATGTCAACTAGAAACTGTTTGATTTTATAATATTTCGTGAGGCTTCAGAGCACTCTGCATTAAACAGTATCTAAATTGTGCAATAGATTACTATGCACTCGTAAATTTTCAAAAAAATGACGGCCTGGAAAAATATATCCTTTATTAAGACCAATACCTGTCCAAAACTTAACGATAATGCCCATTGTATACCTATCTACTGGGTTTGCCATTGCAAAATTAATTATAATTCATTGATAACTGTAACAGAAGTTTCATAGTATGTAATCCCCATGAAAATCATGCTGTGTTCACATGCCCTTAGACTTTGTTCTATGATAGCAGTTTTCAATGCAATTGATTACATGAATAAAAAAGCAATAACGGAAGTTTATTGATAAGACATGCAAAATTTTCTAAAATTATTTTCGATTTATCTTCAGTAGAAAAAACCGTGGAGCATGTTAAATGTGTTATCAATGAACAATATCAATCCATAAAATCACAACCAGGTTTTAAAAAAATGAATAAATAATAATAAATTAAGTATAAATCAACTTAATTTAATGATAGGTGCTAAATAGCCAAATGATTTGAATATAGTTTTAATTCCAGGCATTTTATCAAAAATTCAATTGAAATTGCTATTTATTTGAATGCTTAAAGTTCTACACATTGTATTAAATTCGGTAGATCGCTTAGAATTTTTTCCTCAACATTGATCAACGGTAAATTGTTTGGGAAAACACTACGGGAGACAGAAACGGGTGAAATCAAGGCCTCAAAGACAGAACAATAAAATCGTTTTATAGGATGAATTTTCGTCGCAGGGCCTTATCCCCGGCTTATATGAATCTTCAATGCGGTGAGTGACCCCGATTAAGTCCTCTAGGAACCCTTTAACACTGCAAATCTCCTCTTTGCCATCTTGATTTCCAAAACTAGAAATGTTTAATTAATTTTAATTTAATTTCTTTATAAGCAGTTTTAAGAAACAAATTTTGACTAAATGAAACGAAAAACATTTAATTGCCGGTCATTTTCAAGAAACATGGTTTCAATGTCTATAATATCTTCAATAACTATTACAAAAAAATTTAAGATTTAAATTTAGATGTAAATTTTAAAAAAATTATAAAACTTTTAAAACACTTTCAAAATATTATTCAATTACTCAATTTATGGATATATTATTTAAGTTATAAAATAACATATTATTTTATAATAATGAAAGAGTATAAGAAAATTACAAAAATATTTAGGAATGTCGTTAGAACAATGTTCTAAATTTTAAAATATATCCGATTTTAATACAATTAATAGAGTATATAGCCCTTGTAAATTAAATGAAAGCACAAAAGTAAATTAATCTGAAAACACTGCAAAAAAATATCAATATCTCGGGAGCCTTTTAAATATTTGCAATTTCTTAGGTTGCTGGCTTTCTTAGAGCAAAGATTTACAAATACACTTTGTGATTTAATTAGAAAAAAAATATAGACGAATGTATTTTTTTTACTAAGGTATATTTATGGAATATAGAATCCGTATTAATGTATATTTCTATTCATTTATGTAAAAAAATGCATAATAATTAAGTTAGATATTTTTCATTTATTTAGAATTTTTAACTCCAAGTTTTATATGGCGAGAAACGTTGCGTTATTAATTTTATTTTTAATGAAGTGAATCATTTACAAGATTGTAGAAAATAGGACTGAATATTTAATGAGTTTCGTCTTATGTTGCAGAACGGATCATAATGACTTGAAAAACGAGGGTAAAGGGCTTCAAGAAAGATTCCATCATGTGTTTGTCCCTGATGCATACTAAAATTGTTTGCACCATACAGATTCTTAGAAAACCGGTCAATCGTTGCCGTCGATCACGATCCAAAATAATGAGGCCGTTGCTTCAAATTGATAAGTTATTCTGACAAAACAAATTAGTAAAAGAAAAAATCTAAAAGTATTAAAAAAAATGATAAATCTGAAAAAAATTTGGCAGATTAAAAAGTACTTAATAAGGGTCAAAAAAATCAAACAAGATGGCCTAATCATTGTTTGTGTGATTCACTTTTAGTTATAAGAAAGATTGATTTTTAATTTTGTTTTACTTTATTCTAATTTTATTTTTCACAACTTTCGGAAAAATGCCCAAGTAAAAGACGCAAAACCATTGCGATCTTTCAAAACTGAAATAGCACATTCTTATCGAATTTAAGAGGCATTTAGCAAGCAGCATTAAACTTCATTAATCAATTTTTCATTAATAAGGATTAAGTTAAAGGGAATCAAATGTTCAAAAAGCTTTCAAGGATGAAATAATATAATTTTTTCTGTGGAACTTAAAACACATTTAACTGATATAATTAATCAATCTTTTCATAAATCAAAAGATCAGGTTAAGGATATAAAATTTTCAAGGAACGGAGTAGAGCAGATGAGAAATATCTAAATAAAGTGTCTTCGATTATCTTGATTTGTGTCACTTATTTAAGTAAAACGATTTCGAAAGTATTGGAACAAAAATTTTGGAGAAATGAAAAAAATAGCAATAAAATTGTTTAATGTTTAAATGTTTTAATAGCTGACAGGCTGCTATAAACTTAAGTGAGCACATAAGAAAGATATGGGATGTCTCGAATACAATAATATCTAGGATTTCCTTACTTATAGTGATATATTTACGGTATATAAAAACATATTCCGAAAAGTTTTTTGCAAAAGGGTAATAAAAAAACCCATGATTATTGAGTTCTTAAAATAATTTTGTCATTTGTGGCCCATACAGTTTTATATATTTTCTTTTTTGTATTCTTTAAATACGGTTTAATGATTGTTGCTTACTTCAATTATGACGATATGAAAATAGAAGAGGGAAATCGATATAAATAGATGGATAAGAAGTCTTCGGATAAGTAAGCAAATTCTTACTTATCCTGGGATTTTAATAATGATGTGGAGTCGCGTTTGATAATTCCATTTCGATGACGGGACGTACCTTCTGCAGAATGAGTTGTATCTTAACGAGTGATATCCCTTAGGATTCCACCCCATTGCATTTCCCCGGATGGCTAGGCAGGGAGGGCTCAGCCATATTATGATCATAATTTACAGGTGCCCCAAAAAAGTCTACACACATTAAATAATTATTAAATAAAAAAATTATAATATACTTCAAAATTTCATATTTCAAATTAATTTAAACAAATGTATGAAATTTCAAAATTCCCCGAACTGTTGACCGATATTCCTCAGACACCGCTGATAAAATTAGCTGATGGAACTGCAAATGATGAAAAGTGTGTCAAATGACATTTAGGCGCATTCTCTTTTAATGAATATTATTAATTTGTTTGGTTGTAGCTACTTTAAGCTATAAGTACTCACAGATATGAATATTATAAATATTCACAGTGATGAATCTATTAAACCGAGATCTGAAATATATGTGCTTGTTAGATGGAAGGGAGTTCACAGCTAATTGTTTGTCCTAGTTAGCTGTTTAGTATAATTTCATAAAAAATAAGCTTTCAAGTTGAGATAGTGGAGCGAAATTTACCTATCCAATCGGAAGAACTATTTTTCTTTAAGAAATATCTCTTGAATGCATGATATAACCCATTCCTGTAATATAAGTTCAAATACACGCCACCATTCATGGGAATCTCAAAGAAGAAAGACCCAATTAATTCACTTGCTATCAAACTGCCTCACATTATTTACACCAGGAAACTGTATGGCATCAAACAAACAACTGAGAATATCAATCGATCGAATATCAGCTGTGATTATGATGATTGACTAGGTCATTATTTGTGAAAAAGTAGTGCTTTAATAGTAAAAGGTTGTAATACTAAAAAATAAAAAATAAAAAGTATTGCTTTAATTAAATGGAATTATAAAACTTTTGACAACTGATAAAATTTTACATTTGAATTTCGTAGTTTGAAGTATGAAATTCTGTTGTATACACTTAACTGTATATGTAATAGTTATTCTTAGTGTGTATGATTTTTGGCATTACCCTATAAATATAAAAGCTGCAAAAATCCAAATTTTAAAGACTGTGCTTTTAAAATCTATCCTTTCTCAGTAATCGCCTAGATTATTTGCACTTTTGATAACGGTTCCCTCGTAATAACTAAAAGCAAACATTTATCAACAAAATTTTTAAAGTTTATATATCAGAAATATACTTCATAACTTCATAACTTTTCTTCAAACTGCATTTGCCTCTTCTCCCTTTTAAATCATTTTTTACACATTCAAGTGAAATCCTTTTTCAAGAATTTTAGATATGAACATGATAATAACAGAATTTATATCTGATTTTTCAGTAATACTAAGCAGCAATAATTGGGAAAGTATTTTGATTTAAAACACTTAAAACTTCACAAATCAATATATTTAATGAAATTCCTCAAGCAATTCCATTCTATTCTAATCCATTAATACAAGCAATTTTTTATAATTTTTAACTTTGACACCAAATGAACCAAACTAAATTCGAATTATACAAAAATTAGAATTACAAGATATTCGAACTAACCAAGTTCCACTAAATTCAGAGCTTAGAAATTTAAAATCTTTCTCCTTATCAAAAGTCATTACGTAAATATTGTAAAAATTCTAATTGATTCAAGCTGCAGCTAATATGCAGCTTTGATAATGAATTGCAGTTGCGATTATCTCTAAAGGCACCACCAATCTTCTTCCGCTGAATAAGTTCAACAGCGCAATTAGAACACGACGAATTTGATCAATATTCATGCAATATGAAATGGTAGCCTGAAAAGTATATAACCATATATTGCATGGTCTTTACAAAGAAGTTCGGTAACAAAACTAAAGCCTAATATGACCACAAAGGATTAACTTTTTTAATTGTAATTTTGAAAGGTACTTAGCGCAATGAGTACAAAATCTGTAACATCATCGTATCATTTTTCACCAATCCTATGTTATTATTTCAATAAACTGCATTATTTAATTGAAATTGAAATTGCATTTTTCATTTCAACATAAAAATGCTTACAATTTATCCAAACAATTTTCTACTTTTCCAAAGAATTGCTTAAAACTACTTCTGCGGTGATCTCATGCAGTAGAGATTAAATTGGATCGAATTAAGAACAATGAATTAAATAAATAAAAAATATAAAACTTTTCTCTTTTTTTAAAAACCCTTGAACATGTTACTTATGAATTTTATTATTTTGTTTTATTGAATAAATGCTGCATCACAGCGCTTTATGCTGTTTCTTTCTCAAATTATTTAATTATTTATTGATAAATTTTTGCTGATTAAGTTTTTAATTTAATAATCTATCTAGTTTTAATAAATAATTCCTAATTTAGTAAAACTTAATTTTTGATTTAATAATTTTAAGCTATTTTTTAAAATTATCAATGTTTTAATTGCAATTATAATTATTTTTACCAGAATTAATCACTGTTAATTTATTAAAAATTTTACAGCGATTTTTTTAATTTATAAACTTTGGCTTTCTCTTACTATATTCAACTTTAGACTTAATTTTTGTTAAATATAATGTTTTGGCTAATTGAATTAATATAACACCACCCGTTTCGAATAAGTAAGTTAAACAGGTAAGATAATACAATGTATAAATTCAATTCTTATTCATAACAATATATAGTCTTTTCTATATATAACAATATTATAGTCTTTACTACTTAGCTGCTCATTTTGAATACTATAATTCAACTTTCAAACATAGGATAACAAAAATAAATCAATCAGCACTTTTCGTCTGGTACCCTGAATCATATCTTACAAATTATGATTCAAATATAGATAAAATAAGTTACGTGCGGCTTCTTATAATGAAAAAAAAAAATGACCGTTAAAATTCAAATGACAAAATGAAAATTTAAAAAAATAAATAAACACCTGTTGACTCGTACTCAGAATTACATTTTTCATAAGGTGTTCATGCGCTGATAATATCACAAGTTATCACCTTAGGTAACTTACAAAGAGCTACTTACGAAGAAAAAATAATAATAGAAATTTAAATATCAGAAATGCGAAAATAAAACTAAACAAGTAAACTTCAATAGACACATACTCTGAATCACATTTTACATAAGGCGATTCATATATAGATAAGATCACTAAGTGAGTGACACAGATACTTCTAAATGTCACTTTTTTTATAAATATTTTTTAAAAAAAATATTGACATGAAACTTACCCCTACTATCTAAATAAGATGAAAAAACTCCAGAAAAATTTGATAAATAAAGAGCCAAGGTCCAGAGAAACACAAGCCCCTTCATTAAGGGAGGATCCATTTTCCAAAGAATCGAGCGTGGTTCTTTGTTGTGTGTAATGGAAGCCACAGGAAACCTGGTCAAAGTCGTTACCCAATTGGAAGCTCAATTACGTCCCCTCGCGTTCCGATTAAGACCCGTTGGAGTCATTCGATATCGCACTTCCTTTGGAAAGGCACAACATCCCCATTCATGGGACCTTTGACCTTGGTAAACTTCCCGTTCGTCACTCTTAACTCCTCTTAAGACGCATTCCAAGGAGAGGAACTAGCCCCAGCTTTCGTATCAGAAGTGGCACAATGGAATAATGTGTCACAGTAATAAATCAGAACAGTTCGAATAAAGATATATTCCACTTTAAATATTAATCATCTTGAAGTTATATTTCAAATACCAGCATATATTGATAAATCATTTAAATATGTGCCATGTGATCAGAAAATTACTGCATTTCGTCATATTGAAAAGTAAGATTAATTCTAACCTGAGGGTCATTTTATTGGTGCAGATGAAAGTGCAAGTTCCAACACTCTTTTAAAGAAATTTTGGCGACCAGTATTTTGGCGGCAAATAGAAATCATTGTGAGTACAAGAAAGCTAAGACGACCAGATGTTTGGAATTAGCCAAGACAGTTCGGAATTTTAATAACTAAATGGGCCATAAGTAAAAAACTATTAGCTGCATTTAAAAAAATATATTAGCAACATTTAAAGAGTTAGGTGACTATTAGCTACATTTAAAGGGTGAAGGGAAGAAAGGATAATTAAAAAAAAATTCCCGTATTTTGATTCAGGTAAAATGTAATCAGATGTTTTGAATAAGTAGAAATATTCCTGATCTTCGTCTTTTTCTCCAAGTCAAAAAAGTGTTCCTAATTTGAATTAAATGTCTCAGATTTTTTTCGTGTTTTGCTTAGCAATAAATAGCTCTTTTCTTAAAAAAGTTTAATTAGATAAATTTTTTATAAAGGTTATCTTCTGAAGAGTGCCCTTCTCAACTTTACTATACAAAGAGAATGCTCATCAATGTTCAGACCGAATGTGACCAATATGAATGATTCACTTAGTATAAAAAATAGTTTTTAAAAAATGCTACTTTTATTTATTTATTTTTATTTTTTGTCACTTACTGGTTTCTTATAAATATTTATAAATAATACCATTTTTGATTATTTCTAAAACTTTAAATCAATAATTAACTTTAATTATTTTTCTACAAATTTTTAGAGTTTTAAAAAAACTTCGTACTATTTTCCTTAACCAATGTCCCGGATTCTAGAACGTCTTGAATTAACTCCCAGAAAAATCTGTTTACGTTAGCCAGAACCCAGAATTGATCACACAGAATAATATTCGAGTTGCAAAACTCTTACATGGTTTTTCATAGTTTAGGTTGCTCAAAACTGTAATAAAAATAATTGAGAAATTAATGTTATCTAACTGTTTTTATCAAAATTTGATAAATAGTTATTTTTGATATATTTTTTGTAATTATCAGTAATTAATACTTTTGCCTCATATTTTCCTTTTATTGTTAAAAGACTTTTTTACTTTCTCTCACTCGAAATCGATAAAGAGAAAGTACTGCAAACTTCAAAAAAAAAAAAAAAAAAAAAAAAAAATCGAACTCGAGATTTTCACGAACCTCCACGTTTTCAACATCCCTGCGTTCAAAGAACACTCTTATGAAATTATACCTGTTTATTTGTGAACACAATAACTCGAAAAGAACTTTGAACTAGACGGTGAAATTTTGTATGTGAACTTAATAACAAGTTTGTAAATTTCTATCAAATTTTGAACGAAATCGTTGTTGAGGAAATTTGTCTTTTCGAATGTACGAATATGTTATCAAGGTAACTACTAAAACCAAGAGAGTTAAGTGGATAGAATTTGGTACATATATTTAGCATCCATCCGAATAAATTTTTTATAGAAATAGAATTGCAAAAAAAAAAAAAAAAAAAAAAAAAAAATCTCCCTCAAAAGGTTTTCTGAATGGAAAATGTTTAAAAGGCCCAGTTTCAAAATAAAATTCAGCCTTATTCTTATGCAATGATTTTTCACAATTATTATTATGTAATGTTTTTTGAATTAAAATTAATTTATTTATTGAGAAATTCCGTTTATTCAATACATGCAAGCTATTGAAAGGATCATTAGTTGAAAGCTGAAAAATTTTCATTTGCGTACAGAAATTGGGTCTTTGTCTTTATAAATCAATATTGTGGCATTTGATAACAAGCTAGGCTCATAATTCAATTTTTAGAGAAGGAATATAGTTTCAAAAATGAGTCAATATAAGTTAAACTATTCGATCCAAGCGACATTACAAAAATACCAAATAACCTGGATCTTCATAACAGAAAAAAGGTTCTCCTCTCAACTTTCTAGAGTATTTATTCAGTGGCGTAAAGAGAGTAAGTAGCGCAGGAACAAGTTCTGATTTTTTTTTCTTTTTTAATCTCGAGTCATGATTGGTGACTTTCCAAGTACAAACTGCGAGGAATCGGACTATTATTTAGCCTTTTCTTCATATTTTTTAATGATATTAATGAACTAATGCTTTTTCTCCTTGACATTCCAAAGATCAACGTCAAAAGTATCTATACCACTCCCTCCCTCCCCCGGTTGCTACACCACTGTATCTATCAGAATACAGAGCCTTTGTGTTTAATTTCAATGTAAATGAAGAGCACTGAATATATGTTTTAAACGACTTCCCATTTATGGATGAGGCTCAAAATTTGATGTATATCTACAATTTGGATGTGAAGATAACATATCTAAATTTCATTTATCTAATTTGCTGAGAGTTTTCAGTAGTCATTTTCACAAATCTTCAATCCCCTTTCTAACAGATTTAATCCTAAATTAAAATCAGATTTAAAAAGTTTGGTGCAAAGATCATGTTCAAAATTTCGCATATTTAATTCTTATACTTAAATGCGTGAAATATTACAAATGAATGTGTGTGTTTTTCTTTCATAACTATTTTTTGAGTTACTACTTTCTCAAATATGAGAACATATATAAAAACTATCAATCAGCAGATTGGTTTGGTTTAAAATCTGAGATTTATCAACAATTCTAGTTACAAAAGTATGGGCCGTAAAGTAAAAGTATAGGCAGCTATTTCGCTTGATACGTAATTAACTTATCGTTTCTACAGACATAAAGGGTTCTCTCAGCCCTAAGAAGATTTCGAACGGGGAGATTAATCAAAATTTCAAAATTTGACGATCACAATACTTTCTCATTGATTACTTCCCGGTATCAACTTAGTATATTTATTTGCTGATTTTTTTTACCAAGTTTAAGAGTGTTTGTCACATTTTCAAAAAGGAATTATTGATATGAATTTACATTTTGAGCTTCTAAAGATACAATAAGATAAAACGCAACTAAGCGAAATTAAGGCGAAAGTGATTCTACTGCAGCGTACAGAAATTACTTCTCCCACAGAGAGCTAAATGTAATATAAATAATAAGCCATACCTTCCAAAACAAGTTTTGCATTAATAGAGCACCTGTTGCTTTGTAACGAATCTAACTATTACATAGGAAGAAAACTTATTATCAAAATAGGAGAATTTCGAGATCAGTAACTGAAAATTCAAAAAAGATTCTTCATCTTTTAATCACTTTACATATTTTATACTGATAAAATCTGTTTATGAGGTTTTAAATGTTATCTATCTTATCAGAAAAAGAAACAAGATGTATGGCAAATGAACAGCTATCCAAGTAATCTCCAAAATGCTAGCATAGTGCAAACACAACGCATCATTAGGCGTTAAAAAAACTTCCGAGCTTAGTCAGAGGCTGATTAGCAAATTAAGTAGGGCACACAAGAATCTCAGTCAGAGAGCTCAAGTACCTGAAGAGCTGTTACACATTTCATACAAAGCGCCATTATGGTGATTCTCAAAAATTTTCACTTAATCCTTATCAATTGTATAACAAGTCATCATTGTTTAAGAAGGATTTGTAGCACATCTGGACTTCCAAATGACTGGAAAGTGTGAAAGAAAACAGGATTTATCGCAAGCTTTTTTCCCCCAAGTTTCTCAGAGTTATATATATGACAGTTTTATCCATTTTGAAACATTTCCAGACTGTTATTTAATGATTATTTAGACCGGATCTTCTTATCCTTTAAACCGAGATTTAAACAAAACTAGTTAACACTAGAACCCGATGCATCGTTTTGTCACATTAGTAATCAAAACATACAGATACAGATGTATCTTGCTTCCTAATAAAGCGAAATTCAAATCAAATGAAGTAAAAATGAGGTAATCTGAGTAAAAGTAAGTGATGAAGTAAAAATGAGGTAATGCGCTATCCAGTGGCGATTTTCCGCACAAGCGCTAGATATGCTCAGCTTGTGCCACTAGATGCTAGGGAAACTTAAGACGTATTCTATGCACATAGAATTAATCCTACTGATATTATGACACGATTAATGAAAAATTTAGGGGGTTTAAAATCAATCTTGTACCTGTGGCCTCATCTTGTCAAAGTTCATTACTGGCGCTATCATCTTAAAACTTATCACAATAGCGTAAGTGGCAAACCTTGGAAGTATGAAATTTTAGCTCTAAATCTAAGGTAAAAAGCGAAACATAGACAATTCCAAAAGCATGGCTACATTACCGATTTAGTATTAAATTACACTTTTATGCATTCATAATTAATTATATGTTCTGAAATTTAAATCCAGCTGCATTCTCATTTTAAATTAAGTCACGAAATGGATTATAATATTTTGAGACAAATACAACTAATATTTTAACAAGAAAATTGCACAACAGAATATGATGAAAAAAAATAATAAACATAGTAAGAGATCCTTGAATTATTTCATATCAATAATTATAAAATGCTTGTTTGAGGTGTCAATTTGAAGCCAATAAATAAAGTTGTTGGAGTGTTTAAAGGGAAATTTCATATTATTAGACGAGTAGTCGGCAACCAGTTTTGAGAATATTTTTTTTCTTGTTGCCTATTGCAATTTATGAAATAAAGCCCCTAAATTTCAAAACTCTCCTCTAAGAAAACTACAATCAGTCTCGAATGATAGCACATGGCCACTTTATTATCGATGGACTTCAGATTCAGCTTTCTTCGTTTAAATATAACTTCGCTAGATAAAGATATAAAAAAATTTATTTCGTATTAATAAATTTTTCTGTGTATACACCCACCCTTTTTTTTATTTAAGCATTGTGATTTTATATTCAAGATGAAATTATTTGATAAAATGCATTTATTAACGTGATATTGTTTTTGGAACTCGATAAAAATATAATCGAATCAAATATGAAGACGATAGTTTTCTGTGGTATGCATTAATAAAGAAATGGCATTTCCTAAAACATAATTCACTAATTCCTTGCGACATTGAATCTAAGTTTCTCTTGATTTTATTATATGCAAGTGCTTCCAATGCTTCTGCGCGTCTTTGTATATACGCAATTGATTTTATTTAGTTTGTTCGATTAATGCTTCATTTTGAAATCGTTTGAAAGCTTTTGAGAGCAGAGCTTACATAATTTCAAAAGATTTTCAGTTGATAAACTTTAAGCTTATTAATACAGCGAGACAAATTTTAACGAATTTCAGTTAGAGATATGTTTTATTCTTTATTGATAGATTCAACTAAACAGTAAATTCACTAAAACAGAGATTTATTTTAAAGAAATCTTTTTTTGTTTATTTGCCTGTAAATTATTTTGTTTATTGCCTGTAAAATAATATTTTGTAAATAATTACAAAATTTCGAATGAAAACCAACCGATTAAGGACATTTCCTAGTATATGTAAGAAATGGTTGTTATAATTTTACTCCAATCATGAATTTATATATTTTTTCAAATACCATTGTTTTTTCAACAATAAATTTTTAGAAAATATTACTTAATAAAAATTAATTTTTATTGAACCGAATAAACTCAACATAGTGTCACTTCTTATTTCTTTAAACAGATGATTCAAAACTTTTTTATTTTTCTAATTTCATAAAAAAAAGGACCCATTCTGATAAAAATGTATGCCTAATTATGTTTATCTAAATTTAAAACGTGTTTTTAAAATTTGCACAATATTCCATTTTAATTTCATATACATAAATACTAAAATTTTTAATATTCATTGCTTCATAAAATTGCTTGTGAATTTGGCGTTTTAAAAAAAAACGAAATATTATTTTGATAATATCCATTTAAAACTGGGAGGATAAATTTATTTACAAATGGAGATAAAAAGAAACGATATAGATGTTATGCATACAAACATTCAATGTAAATGAGCAAAGGGAAAAACATGTAAAAATTTATTACATTTCTTAGATGTAAAATAACCCTGAGCTTTCGTGAGTTCCGCAACTGCTTTCTAACTCACATTTGATAACTGGAAGCTAGACTGAGCAAGGATTTCCGGCAGTCGCCTTTTAATCAAAGTATCTAACTTTTCAAACATTGTAGCATTTACTAGTATCTTCAGAATCTATCACTATAGTAGATCACTAAATGCCTGCCAGATTTTACTAGCTCATTTTCGTGCACAAGATCATTCTCATCAAATTAATGTGATCAATGGTTCAGAACAATAATACAAAATAGCTTATGGAAAAGCAGATAATAAAGTAGAATTATATAAATTATAAATAGTAGGTAAAGTACTTCAAGTATTGATGTTACAGGTAGAGTTATGTAAAAGCAGGTGATAAAGTAAAAAAGTGAATGTAAGAAATGTAACAAAATTTCGAAACAATGTAAATTAGCAGATTGCATATAAAATATGTACAAAAGTATTCATTAATTAAATAACAGATAATATGAAATTTTTCTGCTATTTAAATATTATATTTTTCAGCGTTCAAACATTTTTAAATAAAAATCTTTTTTTTTAAATTGTTTTAACCCTTTCATCTTAATCTAAGCAATCATAAAAAGTATAATTTAAGAAAAAGAAGTTCCTCCTAACATTGAGAAATGAATAAAACTAAATCATGCCTAAAATTGCCTCTTGAACTTTTGCATAATATGTAACAAGATGCTTATATCTCTAATTGCTCATTTGTCATATTTTGAGAACGTTATACATTTTTTTTTCGAATTATCTTTTTCTAAAACAGGCCCATGTGTAACTTTGTATGACGCATTATGTTATTTCAGATCTAGGAATACTTAAGAAAATCTCTATTAATACATAGTCTCTTCCTTCACTTCGCCTATATACCTAAAGTATTGTAGTATGACGCACAAAGCAAAAAGGAAACATGAGCTTATCAGCTCATGTTTCCTTGACGACGTTATTTTAATGCCTTAATCTGAAATAGAGCAGCATATAGAATGAAACAACCACAACTTAATTCTATTAAAATATTTTTCGTCTTTCTGACATGTTATAAAATGTTACTTAAGGATAAAAAGACTATTTTCGACCAAATTTTTGAAAATAATTTAAATGTTTTGTTTAAAAGTCTTAAGATTTCAAATCTGATAAAATTGTTTCTACGATATTATTTAAAGATATACAGCTATTTTAAGCATAAATAGAATTATCTATACAATAAAATTACTCAGTTATTTTTAATGAGATAATTCGAGGAGAAAAGGGTTTCATCTAAGCAAGCACATGTTGGAAGCGTAATTTCTATCAAAATCAAGCCCCTTACAACCACTAAAGTTTGGTAGCTCATTTGTAAATTGCTTAACCCAGTACTTGTTTAACTGTTTCGCATATAATGGTATGCATATTCCCCCATGGAATTTTCTATAAAGTCAAAGTAGCATTTAACTTAAATGACGAAGCTTACTGAGGCAAATATAAGTATTTTGGTATCTTTTAATTTTATATCGATTAAAATTAAAATAACAACCCAAAATAGGATGTGCAATCTAAATATTAGGTTAAATGAATTAGTAGCTCAAGGGCTTCATGTGACAGTCTCTCCAGAGCTATGAATCTGAAAACGAAACTTACAAAAAAAATTACCTACCCATGATATATTTACTATGTTATAATATACATTTACAAAGGCAGCAGAGTCTCTGGTTTGGCTTCCAGGTGGGTGGATCTCTGGTTCGAGACAAAATTTCATTGAAAATCCAGAATGTTTAGGGGATTGAATGAGTACGTAATGGGTCAAACATTCACCATTTGGTAGAAGAGCTATACTGGGGGGGGGGGGGACAGCCAAATTTTAAATAGTGATCAGATGGCATGGATGATTCTAGGGCCAGCACACCCCTCCCCTACCTTCCTTCAGACACCAGGGAGAAGGAATTTGGTTCCGACGGATTTAGCATGTATGTATGTATGTATGTATGTATGTATGGATGGATGGATGCAGGGTCTCAGATTCATGTCTCAATTTTACTGAGGATCCAGAATGCATGGAAGAGTAAATAGTGGTGTGGCTGAGGACATTTCACGATTTAGAGAAGGAAGGTGCTGCTCTTGTTATCTGTTTCACATCTCAAAATAATGTGGAACATCCAAAAATAGCCTCGTACCGTTACGAAGGGGAATATACAGTTAAATATAATTAAAATATTACATATTTGCCAAGCTTTAGTTAATTCAGAAGACCCACTTTGAAGCAATGCGAGGTCTCTTTTGAGACAGACCTCATAATTTTGAAGAATGTTCAGTTGGCAAGAACAACACTTAAACCGTGAAACTACCTTTCCAAACTTCCAATCCAAACCAATGAGCAAAAAGTTTGAGTTTCAAAGTCTTGTTTCACAAGTTTCACTTAATTTAATATTTCTGCTTGCCGTTTTGAAACACGAGAGCTACACTAGAGAGGATTTTCTAATTTTGGACAGTGGTCAGATGGCGAAGACGATTCTTGTGCTGGCACACCTCTCTAAACTTCGTGCGACACCACCGGGAGGTTATGTGATCCCAACAGATTCAAAGTGCACTGGACCAGATGAAACGACAGATATTAGGCGAGAGTGAGCTCCGAACCTAGAGACGTGAAGCATGTCTGGGCTCCAAGTACCAAGGACGCAAAACATAGAAAATCGCCGAAGTCCCGAAATATGTACTTTACCAATAGACTTCTGTGGCCCATAAATTTGCGAGATATTTAGCAGTTTTATACAATAACCCGGTGTTTCGCTCAAAATAAAAAAAATTAAAACGCTTATAAAACACGATTTAAGTGAGAAGCATTTTTGTGTAGTAAGTTAAACATACTTACTTCCAATAGATAATGAAAATGCATTAAGAATGTAGACTGTAGGGGTTTGATGAATCTGTGCTTTCCACCTGATTCGTTCGAAACATATCTACCGAAGCTCTCTTGCTAATGTGATATGGAAGTTTGGACAGACGGATGAGGATTCTATGCTAGTTTTATTTTCATCACCGGTCTACAGTTCAAAATTTTAAGATTCGTTCCAAAATAGCCTAGTGCAGCCTGAGACGCGAATTATACGAAACAATTTGGCTTTCAGAAAAATATAAATTCTAATTAAAACAAAACTATTGGCGCAAAACGCTTTTTGTGATGCACATTAAAAAAAACGAAAAGAGTGACGAGCAAAACCTCCAAGAAGATGCTTAAAATAAGATATTTATATGTAAAAGTTGGTTGCATGCAGCTGAAAAAATAAAGTAAAATATTTAAGTTCTCATGATAAAGAATCAAGCCAATTTATTATTTCATCGATTCAGATATTTTGACGTATCTGTTGACTGTAAACATTAAGTTCGTAATAACAAAATAGTGTTTTTATGATCTTAATTCCAATTTAGTTTCTAAATTCTTTAAGCTCCTTTATAATTTACACAACTCCAACCGACAAAAGCTACATAATAAGCGCAAAGTTAAAATTAAAAATCTGTAAGTAAATTATTATATCTCAAGAATAAAAATTTAATTTTTTATTGATAAGCTTACAGTGCTAATTTTCAGAATTTACACTCCCAAAATAGTTCAGTAAGTGGAAAGATGTTTTAAATCATTAACTAAAATTTCTTAAGCTTTTCTACAGTCCTTCCTTTTAACCAAAATCGTACATTGTTACTGTGGGATAAAAATGAAATTAGGAATGAGGGGTGTTGTAATTCATCAGTCCTTGCCCCTCTACAAAGAAGGATGACATACCGACGGTTTGTTAAGGGTCCGTTCTCAACTACCAGATATTTATTTTAATTTGATCTATACAAGCAGTTAATTAAATTGCTAATCACTTTCAAAAGAGGGTTTCAGCATATTGTGTATAAGAAATGCAAAATTATATTTAAAAATACTTCTATACAGATTTTGCTCAATTAAAAAAATGCAGAATTTCCGCAATTTAAATACTATTTAATTATAAGATTGGGCATTTTTAATTTTAAAGTAACCTTTAAAACTGATTATTAGTGAGGAATATTAATAGAATAATGTTTCGAAATTTAAAAGATACTCGAATTTAATCTAAATACGTTTCATGGAGATTGCTAAGATCTGGCACTCGAAGAAACTGATTACACTGAAAATAAATATCAATCCCCGAAGTTAAAGTTAGATTGGAGGGAGAAAGGGCGAGTCTAAAATTACCTTGTGTAGTTGTCCACTTTCTGTTTAATTACCCGGCTTTGGATTATTAAAGTTAACTGGATTTAAATATTTTATGCAAAATTGTGATTAGATTTATACACTAACAAAATATTAAATTTCCTATACATGAAGTTCCCGTAATATCAATTGAACAATCCATAAAGAGATTAAAAGGAATGAACTAAACATTGTTCAGTGCATAATTATACAATATTCAAAACACAATGCTGGATTTTTGCTAAATGTAGGAATTCACAAAATTTCAGTTGTAATGAAAACAAATGTTACTCATCCGAAACCTCACTTCCGATCCAAGATGGTGAACTTTTTGTGAACATTTTATGTGTTGCTAGTTTTTCGTCAAGTTAGCAACGAAGCTGTAACCCGATTCTAAATCTAACAAATGATCGTGGCTAATGGAAGCTTAAGAAACAAAATTTTCAGTAATCTTAATTGAATAAGTTGGCAGAGATAATGAAGCTTGCAGTTTCATAAAAGACTACAACATTAAGAAAACAAGATACAATTTATTCATAATTAAGATACTAAAACATGGTTTACACGACTATTACAGCATTTAAATATACATACATCTATAATACACCAATGATGAGAAAAGACAAGATTCTTAAAATTATCTACTATCGCTGCTTTACTAAGCATTAAGATTGTAATTAAAGCAAAACGTAACATAAGCAGTAATTAAAGTAAAATAGAACATAAGTAGTTGAAATTGACAACATATTTACAATAATTTGTGCATATTTCAACAAAAGGTTTCAATTTCATTTAGTTCTTTTGAATGAAGAATGAGAATTGTTATAAATTTCAGTAACTGTATATGAAAATTTTTCCGCATATTATATACTTTTAAAAACATCAAACGTTTAGAATTCTAAATTTATATGTTACATGTCGTTAATGCTACTAAATATTGCTTGTGCCAGTGCTATAACCTTGATTGCACCCACTCAACATTTTTCTGATAATATCCATTTTATTCTTAAAGAATATTTTATAATATAGCTTTAATTGTTATTTGAGCGCGTAATATTTATTCCTAAAATTTATTTGATCACCATGGTGATCAGACATGGCGATCAAATATTTAAGATTTTGAAGACTCCTTTTGGTTGGCCGGATCAACCAACAGGAAGTATAGGGGGAGAGAGGGTCTTAATGAATTTTTTTATTTATAATATTTTACTGCACATACATTTACAGAAGTTGGATTTAAAATGCTTAGCATTCAGAATTAATAACATTTAAAATTTAATAAAAGTTAAACTATTAATTTATATTAATAGTATAAAATTTTGCTTAGCATGAGTAGCTTCTAATTGGATGCTGCATATAACATTGTTTAGGCCATTTATACTCGCCACAGAACAACTTTCAAAAACAATTGAAGATCGAATTTAAAAATATGATTAAGCTTTGCAATAGTTTTGTATAAATAATTCTTAAACTGAGATAACTCGATGTCCTCCACAATCCACACTTCATATATAAATGTATTCATTTTTTCGCCATGGGTAGCCATATTTAAAATGCGTAGTAAAATTAACTAGTTTTGTAAAATTAAAAAGAAAAATGTTAATGAAATATATTTAAATTCGACAATTACATTCGAAGAACCCTCTTGTGCAACAGACTGAAATTTGTTACATTTAATAGTAAAGTCGCATACATTTAGCTACAATCTGTAGTATAATTTATTATCTACTGCATATTAACATTCAGATAATAAAAATGGTATTGTAGAACATGCTGAATTTCAAAGTTCAAGAGAAGTAAAATACAGAAAGGAGTTTTCTATCCCAAAATCAAAGTTACACTCGGAATATTACTAAACATGAAATTTAAATAAAATACTTAAAATGAAAAAAAAATCCTTAGTTTACAACACTTGGCATCTTTATAAGGATATCAACATGAGAATTTTCCACGCTTATTATTTGCAACTCAATCTTCAACTAAATAGCAAAAAATTTAGTTGTAGATATTGCCGGTCGGTTTTATGTACAAGCTTGCGAATCGCCAACTACTTCGGTCAAGAACCTTTAAATTAAGGACAGAAAATCTCAAAAGATATCTTAAAACAAGGATTTCGATAACAAAATAGAAAATGATTTCATACCTTTAAGATAAGATACGATAAATATTATCCTATCAGAAGATTCTTTTGTAAAAAAATAGCCCTGAACCATGAATTCCTTTTCGTATCATTGGAAAATCTGTTTCCTCTCCATTGCCTTTCCTCGTTTAGCTACAAATCGAAGGATCACTCATGAAGGTAGTATATTAAGATAGAAAAGATCGATAAACCAATAATATTCCCAAAGATAAGTTACTTGGAAAAGGGTTATTAGCACAACAGTCACACCACAACTGTTTAGAAGACGAAGAAAATCGTCAGTACATCTGTGCCGTTTATAACCAAATTTTATTTATTTATAATCATGCCAAAACATTAAAATTCCAATAATGTTTTATCATTATTAAAAAATCAATGGAAGCAAACAATTCTTTATAATGATCGATTTTATGATATGAAATTTCATACCCTGCATATCAGGATCATGACTCTTATCCTTAAATGTTGAAATTAGAAATATTCAATAAAGTAAATGCACAAGAATTGTAAATAAGAACTTCACATTATTAATAAAATAAAATCATGGAAATTTACACAATTGCGAAACATTGCCTATTATTTTACTACGATAGATGTTTGAAAACAAGATCTTCGGATAAATTCAAATATCCTCAAAAGTTTCGCACATAAAAGACGAATTTATTAGGGCGACTGTATGGAAAGCTAATATTTCAGGCAATCATTGTAAACAATCTTAAATCGTTGATAACAAAAAAGTAAATTTTCCTCAATATAAATTATGAACTGAATAGCTTGTATTCCACAAATTTCAAAATACAAAGAATATCGCAGGGATAATGATGGCTGCCGCCATGTACACTATATTTCTATAGTTAATTCATTTACTTATTTAGTCGGTGAGAATTGTGCTCAAGGCTTAATTTAATAAACGGATGTGTTCGTTCAGCTATCAGAAAAAGTTGTAGAGAAGGGGTTTTATATAATATATAATTTACCAAACTACAATGGAATAACGATAGTAGGAGATACTTATCCTCGGAAAAGTACTATCACGGCCGTTACAAAGAAAAAAATTATGGCCATCTATTCAAAACTAATCTCGCCTTAGTTTGTCATTTTAGTTGTTACAAATCTTAGTTTTCTTTGAACTCGGTTTTCATCTGCTATAGGTAAATGAACCATTTGGAATTTTAAATGTATAAGCATATCTATTGTGTTTGATTTAAGTATTTATTATCTTTTTGCTCAAATTGTGTGTATGTGTCTTTTACTGAGCACCAGTATATAAACAAACTAAAATCGAGTTTTCAATTAATCTCTACCAGACCATTGCATTCCATAATATGAATTCAATAAGGAAGGAGGAGAGGAAGAAACATTGATTACTACACATTTACAGACTCCCATCTATGACTAATAAAGTATTCAAGATTTCAATAGTGCTGAAAAAATTGACCAGAAAACAGATAAAAGGAACACATTTCAAGATGGTACATATTTATCAAGGCAATGTTTCAAACATGCTACTAAGTTTTTCAAAACCAATATTTGAATGAGGATTCCGCAAGTTGGTAGTTTTCGACAAAAATTACAGACAATGTAACCAAATTCCTGACCAGCAATTTAAAAAATAAAATACCAATTAAATGAAAAATTTACAGTTTGAACATCAGGCAAAATGTATATTGGCATTCATAAATGAACTCTGAAGTTTATGTAATATCGAGTTTTCATCAAGATTTTCTAACGCATATAATATTGAAAAATCCCGTCAGAATTTCAAAGAACATGGAAATATTTAAGATCTGTTTTTGAAAGGGAATGAAATACCTCAAAATTGTAATAATTTCTAATGAATTCCATAAAATTATTACTGACGATATAGTATATATCGCATTTTCATTCGCAGATGGTTATACACTTTGTTGATTTGTTTTCAACAAACTAATAATGTTTTCGTTACATCAAAGAGGATTAAGTCTCTCCACCACCAATATGTATAGGTTATCCTCCACAGGCAATATCCTTGAAAAATCCTGGAATTCTAGGAGTTTTTAATGGCTCATAAAATCCTTTTGGCTATACTTTAAACGATTCTCATCAGTAAACATCTGGTATCATCGTGATAGATCTGAAAAAGGATTTAATAAAAGTTTTTAAGAAACAGTATATGCTATACTAGATGGTATACATTTTTAATTTTCTAATTAGTTTGATTTATAAGCTCTAAAATATGAATAATAATTTTCCCGGGAGTTTAGTACTAGATGATGCCGCTCATATGGAAATCAAAATTTAAATTAACTAAAAATTAAGTTCTGGAAACATTAAAACATTGAGGATATACAAGTGCATAAAACTTTAGTAAATCAGCAAGCGAATGAGCTGAAAATTGATCATAAAATTCTATTACAAACAAGAAACAAATTAAAAAATTATTACAATCCAAATATGAATTGATAACAAAATTGTAAATATTACAACGCTCAGTAATTCAAGAATTTAATTGAAATCAGAATTTTCGTGAAACTTCGACATCAATGGATTTTAGTACAACACAATTTTCTTTATCTCGTTTTACCCAAGTGTCCGGGAAATAGAGTCAAGTACAACAAAACACTGCTTTAAAAATTAGGAAAACATTTTCGAGTCCATCGAAAATTAACTTCTATATTGAAATTGTTACAATAAACTATTTTAACTGCAATTTTAAAAAATTGCAAGCATCAATATTTCTATTAAGCCGCCTTAGAATTTTTTTTAACTATGGACTTGGAATCGTTCAATAAACTGGTGCATAGGATGAAAAACATTTTGTAATCAAACAGTCATGCAATATTTGAAGATTCCTAAAGAAATCTTCGTTTTAGTATAATTATTTCAATAACTTACCAAGTCCTTGAGCTACCAGAACTTTGATCTCATCCCTTAGAAGATGTCTTCAGAGGATTTCGGATCATTGGTGTCAATCGAAGATGACCCAGAACAGAGAAGGCTGCTATTCCATAAGCATAGAATTATGTCACATTATTCAACATCTCTAGTATTGAAAGAAAACTTGCCACTAGTTATAAAAGAGAAAGCTGTTAGTGACAAGTGAATTCTCATTCTTAAATTCATTGATGATTTTCAGCTGAAAATTTCATTCAGTTGAACACCAACGAGTGAGAAAAACAGTGTAGAAAATGTCTTCTATCAAGAAGTCTTAATTTGAGGAATCTTCGTGATTGAGGATTAGAAACAAGAATCCAGCACCCATCTACAGAAATTGATTCTAAAGCTGTCCGAAATGTAGCTAGAAAAGCAGCTTTTTTGAAATTCTAGAAGACATTGCAAAAAGCGTAGAATTGATAAATTCATCAAAGAACTAGAAAAGGAAAAAAATAAACTAAAAATTAGAAGAATGTCAGATTGCCAAATTGCAATAACAGTTGAAGAGCATCGCATCTCCGATTCGATCATATTAAAATCAAGTTTCGAAAATGAATCCAACCTATTAAAAATACTCATGAAATTTAATATTTGCATCAATTATTTGGACCATGGTCTTAGTTCGAATTTAAATTTATCAAGAGTTTAAAGTCAGTTTTTTTATAATGACTTGAATAATTGTTATTCAGATGTTGCATTTATAATTCTTACGATCCAAACAATTTTGTTTTTCATCGATCATTTCAACTCCAACTTCGTTGATTCTTATTTTATTTTACGACTTCAGAAAGATATTTAAAAAATATCGCAAAATTGAAATAACAAATGATTGTTTTTTTTTTAATGAAGCGTTGCTGTTGCGCTTCCTGTTTTCTTACATGTCCAAGAGGCTTCCAATGTTACTATCGTATTCTTTGATTGAATTCTGCAAGAAATTTTGTTTAAACAGACTAAGGACAAGATTTGCTTACAGATTTGTTTCTGAACCCAGTTTATTGGAAACGAGGAAAAGTGAAGAAAGCATTCAAGCGCATTGTTATGTTTTTAAGTTTCCTGTCCAGAGTCCAAAAAATGAACTTATCGGTAAACAACATACAGAAGTTACTAACAATGCATGATTCAATGTACAGTTTTTTTTAAAATGCCCACGTTTATCCATTCATAGATAAAAGACGGATGATTGTTTTTGCTTCAACAGATACATATTTCAGTTTCTTTCCATCAAGTCTGAGAAAAGACAACTTCAAAGTCCATTGAGTTCTTAAAAGACACTACAGGAGCTTTTCCTATAGCATTCCGTCGAGAAAATTTGATTATAAAAGTTTATCTTATGATTCCGCATCTTTAGTCTGGATAAAGATAGCCACAAGTCTATTCGTATGAACATTAATTTTTTTAACTGAAATGGATGATCTAAAAAAATTCGATAGGGGGTCCCTCTTCAGTCACATTGAACTACATCAAGGGAAACCACAATTCTGGCCACGCCGCTCAAAGATGTCTGTCTAGGAAACTTGCATACTTATTCAGATTTTCGTAGTATGGGATTTTAAAGTAATCTAAACCTTTCAAAGATTTTACGCAACTGAAAAAAAAATGAATTAACGCTAGGAAAAAAAAAAATTAAATTATAGAATCGAAGAACTGCCCATGGGAAAAAGACTTCAAGAGTCAGAGTTTAATATCTTTCAAACGTTGCAACTAAAAACAGTTTCAGCGAATTCTCCATGATCAATTTTTTAAAAACACATTTTAACTTAATTTCCAGTTTTTAGTTACGCCACTACTAATTTGAGATTGAAAGCTAACTCGCGAGATGATCTTATGTGTCCGAGAAGAAACCGAGTCGGGTTTAAACCGAAAGTTCTACCAGACCAATTAAGTAAATTAAACGAACTTTTCCTAGTGCATTTCTGTCGAGTCCCTTGATTCGATTTATTCAAATACAAACTAAATTTAAATCTTTAGTAGACGGGAGTTATTAAAATATATTAATGAAAGCTTTCATCAGATGTCCTAGATTACAAAATTGGGAAATAAGGAATATTTATAGTAGGAATGCTTCACATTTTCGACAAATCATTTCTTAAAAACCCTGGTCTTGAACAGTTAGAAAATTTTGTCTTTTGTAATTAAATGACGAATTTTCAGAGAAGGCTCTCGAAATAAGTAAACCCTTGTATTTCGTGCCATCTTGAAATCCATATATATTTTTTTAACTTGCTTCAGGTCCTGAACTTTCTACTGTTTTCTGGTGCAAACTCAACATAATGTACCTAATGCCATTTCACTCAATATTTCATCCAGATACAATATTAAGCAATTCCAACTTCCTGGTATTTAGGCATTATATTGTTTGAGATCGGTGGCCTATAGTAAAACAATTCGGAAAACTATTCTATTTTAAGAAATAATGTGCAGATAATCTGATAAATAGTTTGTCAGATGAACAGGCAATTAATATTCTACCTTTAATATAGATAGAATGTCTTTTTACGCTCTGGTATTTGTCATCTAAGAACTTTATTCCACTGTTTCCAAATCTAGTTTCTATAAATGCATATCGTAAAACATTTTTGAAAATTGCTAGATTCTGGTGTGCTCAGACTAATGGACTAAAAAAATATTCTCTCAAAGTATTTATAAAAATATCCAAAACTTATAGCATTTTTCTGGTAATCTGCGGTTGTTAAATATTAATAAAACGAATTATAACAAGTTGAATAAGAAGAAAAAGTTATACAACGATTTTAAACTCAGTTAAAAAAAGCTTGGAATATGGTGCTAATTTAAGTAGTTGATGAACTTTAAACATTTTTAATCAATATTGCCTTCTAAAAATTCAAATTGTTTCATATTAAACGTAAATCAATTTCCATAAATCGCTTTATATATTCATAACATACATAGAAACACGTTCACCGTTGGCATGGCCACTTATCACTCTGCAAGTACAAGCAAGACGAAAACGCCCAAAATGTTTTTCCTCAATAAACCGGAATAGACCAAAGAAGATGAAGCCTTCACAAATGATCGCAATTTTTTTTCCATTTAATTTTGACTTCCATTTTAAATCTTTAGGAAAAGAGCACTTGTCGAGAATTGTTTACGTGCATGAAGCGATGACTATATTAACCTTCAGCTGGAATATGTCTTTATGATTACTGGTGTACATGTTAAGTAACCGAATAATCAAAGAAATTTCCAGCCAGGGAGTTAATGCAGAAAGTAATCCCTGTTTATACGGCTTCATTCTGTGGTAACGGAGTGACTGGCTGTAATTTAATAAATAAAAGGCAGTTAAGGAAATCACCATTTCTGCATAACTTAGATATGGAGATGTGTACTTAATTTTTTTCCGAATCTGCTAGAACATGCTCATCCCTAAGGGAGAAACTATACGAAGGTAAAAAAAATATGCGAAGCTTTTGAAACAAACTCAAAAGAGCATATAAATTTTTCACGAGTAATTTTAACGATTTTAACCGAGCTTTTAAATACACTTTGGAAGTTCTGTTTACATAAATATTCCTCTCTACTAATTTGAAGAATAGAATATTAATTAGAATAGTACTGCTTAGAGTGCATCAATAATTTTGGAAATAATCGCACGTGCAATTCGTTTTTCAGCCCATTTTCTTTGAGTTCTCTCGTGTTGATGAACCGATTAAGTTTTGCTATAAGTAATTGCAAGATAAATTCGTTGCTTGACAAAACTTTCGCTTCTTATGGCGCCTTTATACGACATTAATGAATAAATGACAGTTGGTATGCTTGTCAGAATTGCAGTTAAGAGTAGACAAATCTTGGTTATGAAAACTATGTTCGATAAGCGAAATCAACTTACAGTATATTTTGTAGAAGAGCTAGCTATTTGGACAATTTTAATAGAAATTCAAATACGATTATTTTCATATTTTTTGTTAGTCCAAATTTTCTTAATCTGGTTGCATGTGTGTGCACATTTGGTTTTGAAAAACCTCAAATGACTTAAATATTTTTGTAAATATATCCAACTTACCGAGAAAAAATGAATCCGTCAACCCGAATTGTACAATTTATCAAGTATTTCCCTTCTGACAATCCAAAATAAAATTAAAAGGTAACCATTCTTCTGTGAATGATGCCAATCATTTTACAGTCTGGGACATAGATTTCCTTATATCTTCTGATCTGATAAATAGGCAATCTGAACCGAGAATCTCCATTATTGCTTAATTTATCTACAAAAGAGGAAGTACTGATAAGTGAATTAGAATTATTCTGTAATAATTTATAAAAACTGATGAAGATTTCAGTTATTCTTTTAGATATTTAACAACTGATGAAGGAAGGCACATACATGTTTATAGAATTTGACATGAAAACAAAATTAATGAATATTGCATTCCACTCTGTTTCATTAAATTTCTTTCTTTTTTATGGGCTTTTAAGCAAAATGGATATTTAAAAAAAATGGATATTTTTTCAGTTCTTTCTTCCCCAAATATAATTATTTATTGAATGTTTCCTTATTATTTATTTAAGAATATTTCAATGCATACAAAATATGGGTTATATCTATGCATACATGCACATGATATTTTTTAATTATAACATTTCTCGAGTAAAATGATTTATTTTGTACTTTTATAATACGAATATGTGTCAAATCAAATTATCAGAAATAGTACTTTGATAATTAAACTGAAACCAGACTATTCTTTAAACGGCCACTCTTTTCAACTGCTTTTCTTTTTACGAAACGATAAAGAGTAACGAAGTGAGTTTTTGGACGACAATTTACTGAAAAATCTGAAATATTTCCTGAAATTGTGGCAAACATACATAACCAGCTTGATGACTGGTCATGTAATCCTGGTGATGTAAAGTAATTGTCAATTGTATATAATAATTGTCTTCATATATGCATTCATAAAAGCCTATATATAAAAAATATATATGAATTTAAATGGCTTTCCGCGATACTTTTTTAAAAACTTATTACAATTAAGTATGTAGATTTGCATTACTTATTTGCAAGGACCAAATCTCATCCGGCTTTACTCCTTTATTTACGATACTTCTTTTTAAGTCTCAATAAAATTGTTCCATTTTGAACTTATGAGGGACTATTTTGAAACTTATAAGAGGATATGATTTACCTAGAAAGAACTAATTTTTGACCGAACTTCATTAGCCCTCTCTACTGTTTGAGGACGAGGTGAAAAGTGAATCGGCCTCCCAGTCTCTACACTTTGACGCCTCACCAATAGCTTGACTCACGGCATCAGATTCAATGAGCTCCAGAATAACATGAGTGGCGGATTTTCGCAATTCTCCCATTCTAAAGCTGAAATTCTATCATCAAGCTCCAAGCCCTTAAATGTCACAGATTAAAGAAAGGGAGAAGCATATCATGACTTAAGCCACTTTTAACTAACTGCATATGATAAGATTCAATTCCATATACAATATTTATAATTAATTTATGAACAAAATTTTTTAATAATTTATTTGGATTTTTAAGCTAGTTATCTCAAGTCTCAAGAAATGGAAATCGAAGAATTAGATGGCAAACTATAGACATTTATACAATCTGCTTTATTATGATTATTATTTACATTCCTGTGAGTCAAGAACTTTCATTTGCTTCAGGAGGTTAATTAAAATTCGCATAAATTACTTTTGAATGACCGTTAGTGTCGTAGACACATCCTTATTCTTGTGTGATTAAGATTAATGACAACTGAACGAATAATTTTCATGAACTAATCAACGTCAAACAGTTGATTCATCTATGTCATGCTACTTCTTTCAATTTTCTTTCTTTCTAAAATGATCCAAATTAGATAATTTTAAATCATATTATCATGAAAAATCACAAGCGTTTTACATGCGAGTGGAAATTTGATAATCAACCTATAATACAGCCCAAAGGAGGAAAGTCTTACAATAATCTTTTGCCATCTTGGGTTTGGGCTATCTTATTTTCTAGCTAGTAAAACGAAAACTTTAGATCATATATTTGATGCATCAGTAGCTAGTTGACTAAGAGATACATTTTCATTTGTGAATTTCTTAGCAATACTTCCTTTAGTTCAAGTACAAGTACTTCTTTTAGTGCAAGAAACTACAATTTCTTCCACTAAACAATTAAAGACATCATCTCATGCCATGAATAGAAAAAAAGAATGAAACATAATACTATAATTTAGGTAATTAGTTTAGAAACGCGTGGGATCATACTATGTTTTTTAGCCCCAATTCATTATCAATGGCTTGCCAAGGAAGTATATTAGAGATTGAATACTAATGATTATCATATTTGGCAACTGTTAATTTGCCAATATAGTATCCTTAAAGACCCGTATTCACTTGTCAGCCGAATGGTTGGCGAACCGCTCAAAAGAAATTATTTTCAAGAAGAACTAACTGTGAATCACTGGAAAGGGGTGATTTAAAAAAAAATTAAAAATAATCTAAAATTACGTGTTGATATGCGTACTTGTAATTATATTCACGCCCCAGGAATTTTACTCGATTCCATGATATCTTCCGAGAGTATTAGCACAAAATTATTTATTATATGATGATAGCAAAACATCCACTACAAAAAAAAATCCCTTTGCACCGGCTTGAAAGTGCGTACGTGCCAAGGGCATTTGTTCACCCCTCATCTCTAGTGGCGTAACTAGGGTGGGGCAAACAGAGCAGGTGCATGGCGTAAAAATTTGGAATAAATCAATTGCATTTAAGGGAAATATACTTTTCTTCAACTTTACAGCTTTAATTAACCACAATTAAAATAAAATTTCTTAAAAACAAAAATTAAGGAATTTTCTCTTAATTTAATATCTCGATATATTTAGTTATCTCCAATATTCCCAAATCCCACTCACTATTAGATTTCCATACGCCCACATCGTAGCTGACAGACATTCACGTCATGAACGTTTGAATATATTTTTTGTTTAGTAAGCAAAGACAAATATATCGCCATAATATAATGAATCAGGTGTATGCAAGTAATATTTGTTAAAATCAGATATAATAAAGATAAGTTCAGTAGGTAATTCACTTCATTCAGTAGGTATCAATGAGCAAAAAACTGAATAGTACTTTGAATAGTTTGTTTAGAATTGCAATAAACAACACTGAATGAGAATAACCATGAATAAATTTCACTAACAATAAAAGTGCCTGGAATAGATTTTTTTGGTCCATAATATTAGCGTTGAACTTGAAAACGAATCTTTTGCCGGAATTACAACTCTGGTAAATTGCTTCAGTTTTAAGTTCTTAAACAAACAATCATTTAATTGCTACAGAGTTTGAGCAATTAACCGAACAACTTTTCTACAGTAACATAATCTCACTGAACTTCAAGATAAACATAAATTTCAAAAATACTTAGTATTTTCATGCATCCTAGTAAATGTAATGTAAACATTCAAGATTAATGCCAAATTCTTTTTTTAAAAATCAGTATTAGAATTTCGTAGTCTTCATTTAATTTCAAATCAATATTTTTCAGTTTTTAAGAAAATTAATTCGAGTTATTTTTTATTATTTTTATTATTCAACATAACAAGTAAATATTTTAATCAAAATTCTTCTAGCATTTTTTTAATGCTTTCAATGATTGCGCCATCGACTGCTGAATTCTTTTCGTAAATTTAATTGGATAAAATAAGTTTCCGCATTCTTGAAGCAATTCTTTTTTAATAACAACGCGTCTCATAGTTTCCTGTGAAACCTTACTCTAGTTGATTCCTCAACTCAGTATTAAAATAAAAAGAATAACTGGATAATGGTCATTAAATACGGATGGATCTTTTTTTTTTCTTCCTAAGAGGCATCATAATGATACATCATAAGAATATTTTTTTTTAAGTTTAAAAACCATTTTGAAAGTTTTTAATGAAATTTTGCTAAACTTGCCCAGGAAATGATTTATTTATAGCTTAAATCACTTTAAAAAACAGCTAAAGTGTGAAATCCAAACATTTATTTGTGTGAACATCCTTCCATTCAATTACACATATATAAAATGCATTACAGATATTATTTTATATTCTTGTGAATCTATAATCTTTAGTGAAAGCTGATTGGGAACTGGGGCAATCAAAATTGTCTCTACCTCGGTTCTGTAACTTCTAAACCGATCTTAAATAACTGTGATTACAATTAGATCTATACAGCCTTTTCAAATAATAATAGTTTATGCTGTCTCAGACATGTTCATTCATTATTTAGTTATAAACTGGAGGATAAATGAAATGTTTCATTTTTGCAAATTGAGTTCTTCTATTAAAATAAATTAGGAATACAAGTTATTTAGAGAATTTTACATGAAAATATTCAGAATTCCACAGAGTGCCTGATGGATGGAGGACTGCCATTAGAGATTGTGTATATGGCAAATGTTGAAAGATACGTGTATTTCAATTTATTGAACTGATAAAATTTGCTTCCAAACTTTATTTAATAAAATAAAATTCAGAGCATTTATATTTAATAAAATAAATATAAATGCTCTGAAATAAACTGCAATCATACCAAGGCATTTTGAAGAAATTTGTAAACGATTTAATGTTAAAAAACAACACACTTTTATTTTTAAAAATAATATTTAGTATTTCAGAAATGTAACAGTTTTTAAACATCTATAAAAAGTTACATCATTTTAGTTATATTCCTGATTGTTTTGAAATTGCAATATCCATAACAGAAACGCAAAAATCTGCATCGGCTCTGGAGATGCACATTGGTGGTTTGATGCGGAATACCTGAAAAATATAACGTATTAAAACAGTAAAACTAAGTATATTGAATTTTAAAAGTAGTCATTAACAATTTGTCACATGCTTCTAATTTTAAAATTGTGTCTAGGAACATTTTGTTTATTATTCAGGGGTAAATAAAATAACAATTATATGTTCAAAAGTGAAAATTATAACATCCTCAGCACAAAAATTTTCCAAGCTGGAACAATAATTTGCTTATCATGATTTTTTTTTCTTTCTAGAACGAATGACGGCTGTGAAAGTCGCGAGGATATCTTATAATATCATCTGGAAATTTATATCATCTTATTCAAAGTTATACTGAGGGATTAATAAATAGTTTCCTAAGGAATTAAATTTTCTTTCTCTTATTATTCATGAAAACATTCAATCTACAGCTGTTACTTGCCTACATATTGTCACAAACTGGACGGATATAGTCGTCATGTGCGACAGTGGGTTAGGAGTATTAACCCTTTGCACTTGAATGTCTTCTCTCAGGTACCATTAAAGATGGTGCATCATTTTGATGTTTTATTTATTTTTTAAGTTTGATTGTTAAAAATACCTACAGAGAAGTAAGAAGATGCAGACTAATTTTTCAAGGAAATTCAATTTTATACAACTCCATACGCTTATTTTTCAGAGCAACAAAGAGTCCTTGTTATTAGGTGAATAATTAGGCATCGAATCACTTTCCTGAGTGCAAAGGGTTAGTAAGTCATTAAATTAGAATCGAAATAGTTTTTATTAGAACGAAAAACGAAAGAGTTCTTTAAATAAGAAACTATGAAAATAATTTTAAAAAAATCCCCAGAAAAAAATGGCACGTAAAATCAGGGCTGGCCTTAGGAAGTGTGGATTTCTATTGAGGACAATGTTCGATATTGCCTAGATCGTAGCCAACTTTCAACAAGAATACAAAATAAATAAATTTAATAAAAACAAATTTTAAGCATGTTTACTAGTGAATTAAGAAATATAAAATTTTAAACTGTTTTTAACTTTTAAATCTTTAATTATCATAATAAACCTTACAGAATTTTAAAGTGAATATTTTTCTCAAATTCACTATCAGATAGCACAATTCAAATGTAGTGGTACAGTGAAAGTAAATGATGCTCAGTGCATAGTGAGATTTTTCATCCCATGTCATTATCTTTGGTTTATCAAGCTAAATGGTACCTGGGGAATGATATTATTTCTACGTTCCTCATCGCATTTAACTTTAAAATCTGTCATAATCGCAATATTGTTTTTTTTTCATGGAACATCGCAAGACTGGCGCTCTATAAACCCGCTTGCTTTCCAATCGCGATGTCACTGCTCACATGTAATTAATTTATAGATCAATCCATAAGTAAATCCTGTACAATCATAGGAAATTTCAAAAATCTGTCATATCAACAAGGAAGTGAAAATTCCATTATAAAGAAAGGCATTCCAATAATTACATTCATTGAGAATTCTATTACAAAAAAAAGTAGGTAATTTATATCAAATGCATGATTTATAAAAATAAATAACTCCCAAATTTAAAATTAAATTATTATTATTATTAAAATGATTCTGTAGAAAAGATTTAAATCATATTTCAGACTATTAAAATTACAATAAAAGACAAAAAAATCATTATCCTGATATTTAAGAAAAACTGTTTGGAAATTCAACTCAAACTAAATTTCCATTAATCATTATTACATTATGAAATTCAAATAAACGAAAAAAAAAATAATTTTTTATTTCTCATCTTAATTTTTCAAAATGTTTCCTTTCCTTTTTATTTATTTATTTTATCATGAGAATCCACCCGCAATTTATATCTGTAGATATTTAAAGAACTATTAGAGTAAATAATGTTTTTGTAAGCAAATAATGCTAAAAAAAAAGCAATACAAAATATTGAAAGAGCAGAACCTGACTAATCCAAAAATTTTAATTCGGGAAAAGTTAAAAAAAAAGCAACAAGAGGAAACGATGAACTTTAAACTAAAATCGACAAAGAGTGATTCATTCATAATATTTAACAACTTTCATAAATATTACATACCAAATATATAAATTTTATTCATTATGTAATATTTGTTAAAACTGAAAAATATTTATTGACAAAAATTTTCTAATTTCATAATTATAATAAACTTATTTAAATTTTTAAAGAATTCAGAATTTTTTTTATTGGACACGTTGATTAGCAGTCAAGTGCAGAAGAGAATTAAGGACCTTGAAAAGTTATATATTCATGATCGCAGAGGACAAAACGTACGGCTGTATATAACTAATGAAAACAATTCAGAATTTTTTTTAAAAAATTACACTTCGTAGCTTTGACTTAAACTAAACAAAATATTTTTTTTTTTACACAGATGATATTTTAACATTGTATAAATAGAAAATTCAAGGAGTTAGAGAAAAATTCCAACTGAAGACGAATTAGAATTTAAAAGTTCCAATTAGCCAAATTACACAGTAATGATAACAATTTAACGCACTTTTTTAAAGGTAGGTTTAGCGTAGAAGTTGTTGTATACGTGTGTCACAGAATTTCTTCTTCAACTTCATACCACTTTCTGTATTGAAATGGGAATATCCCTCCCCCCCAAATCCGCTGTTCTGACCAAGCAAAAATTCGAAATATTTATAAAATAAGAATTTAAAAGTTTCTGATTTGTATTCTCTAACCGAATGCCTATTAGGGTCCGTCTACTTTGGACCCCTTTTTCACAAATGTTGGAATCCTATGGCATCATTTAATTACACCAGTGGGGGACTGGCCTGTTTGCAAGCTTATCGAAGGCGAGTGCATAGATTCGAAGTACGCTCATCCTCAGGAGAGAGAGAGAGAGAGAGAAAGAAAGAGAAGTTCATGTAGAGAATTGCTGGAAATTCTTTCACGTTTTCTCAAATAAATAAACAAAACAGAAATAAATTTTAGGTTACAACACATAAATAACAATTCTCATGTCAGAAGACAGATTCAGATTTTGAAAGCTGGTTGATTTATAAAAGTAAACACATTTAATTTCCCACAATTTAATTATATAAGTGAAATATTAACAGACTTTTTAAGCGTTATCTTGAATCGTATTTACACGCTAATTTAATGGTTTAGCATATAAAAAAAATATTTTTATGGGTTTTTGAATGTGAATTTTTGCAAATATATATATGAAAAAGATAAATGCAAATGGAAGAAAAATTGACATATTTTCTACTTACATTTCCATGTAAACCACCTTTTCCGAGCAAGAGACCCATCTCTTTTGCATCTTCTAAAATTGCACTAATCTTATCTTTAGAGAGAGGCTTTTTTGATTCCTATGCAATAAAAAGAAGTAAATTTATCATATTATAACAATATATCTTAACACATGGAATTACATTTTTGATACACAGAGCAAGTTTTTAGAAATTCAAGTATTTCAGATGGCAGTAATTAATTTCAAGTTAAACTAAGAATTATTTTTTCGAAAATTAAAAAAACAACCCCAAAAACTACATAATGGCATCTCTCCATACACATTAAAAATTTTGAATCTCGTTGATCTATGAGCAATATTAAGTTTGTGTTAATATTACTGCAATAAACAGAATAGTTTACCAAGAGATAAGAGTGCATAATTAATAAATCAATCTTACAGTATCCAAAAACATTCATATTTAGTGACATAGTGAAGATCAGACAGAGTAGATATTGATGTCTAGACTATTAGTCTTAAATAAAATCCAGTAAATACAAATAGTCCAAAATTAGTCACTCAAAAAACATTTATCCTCACCAAGCTACTATTTCCATAACACTATTATATAATTGAATAGCAATATTTTTCACAAAATGTTAAGGTTTTTGTTTAACACTAAACCTACCGGCATTTCACCGATACATTGGAATTGCCATTGGAAGCGGGTCAAATGACCCACTCGTGGTAGCTTTAGTGTTAAGTTGCATTGCAAATAAAAATTTCACGTGAAAATTAATGTAGATGTTTCTCAGTAATGAGGCAGATATCAGACCAGAAGCTAGACAAATTAATGAAAAAGCAGGATTACAGGAGGTTAATTAAAAAACACACATTATAATAGCAAAATTTATGTTAACTACAAATCAACGTAGCAGCTTACTGTTTACGCCGCGCCAAAGCCACTGACACTGGCATGCAATTACTCTTTTTTGACTTTAATATTTCCCACTCGTCTTTCTGAAAACATCGGACTACTGGAAGGGTCAAATTGCCAAAAGTGTCGGATTAAGGAGAGACCACTATACAATAAAAAGTATTTTCTTGAGATGTGCCAACAGGGATAATCGTAATACATTTAATTCGTACGGCTTTTTGTTCATGACTTTTTCATTCATGCGAGAGAGAGAGAAAAAAAAAAAAAAAAAAAACCATGCACACAGTGGAACCTCGCTTAACGAGCATAATTCGTTCCCGAATCGTACCCGTAAGCGAAACACTCGTTAAGAGAAACAATTTTTGTCATGAAAATCCTTGCGCAATAAGACGATTTATTATTTATGTGCATGATTTTTACAATAAATATTATAAAGATATTTTTCTTTGGCTATGCTTTAAAATTTGATGGAAATGAAATACACTATTATCGTTAAATGATTTTGTAGCGCACATCGCGACTGTCTCATCAGGATGATAATTTGCAACATAAGATGTAATAATTTCCTATGTTTTCAGCATCTCTCTTATTTTATTGGAAGGTTGCTGTTCTGCTGCGACAATTACTTCTTCTTCTCCTGACCGAAAATCTTCTTATATTTTGGTGTGACACAGAATGTAGCTCCTTAAATTTTTCGGTTGTTCTGGTTATGTTCTTCCATCAGCTCATCGATGCCGTTGCTATCCATCTGTAGCTCCATAATCTTGGTCAGAGAGAAAATATCACTGATTAAGGCTTCACAGGTCCTTACTCAAATCCTTAGAGTCGCGTTTGACAACATTATTTGGTGAAAACTTCATTCTTGTAAATATAAGGGTTCTTTTCAAACGCGCGTTCAACACAGACAGATACAAGCCAATCCAACATGTGATATAACGTTGTCTCCTCGCCACTCATTATATAAAACATCGTTCTCTAAGCAAGTCAGTTTTTTTTAAAATTCGTTTTGCCCGTAATGCGAATTTCTCGCTATGCAAGGTGTTCATTAAGCGAGGTTTGATTGTACTTCTATTTTTTTTTCTAAATACGCTTTAAATTCGGTTTAGGTTTTCCATTCGCTAATTATAATAAAACATTTGAGAGTAAGTATGTGCAGTCATTATCCTATAATTATTTTCATATTTAGCACAGTGTTTTCTAAATTTGCAATATTTAAAAGGTATCTGATTCGAAATTTCATTAAACTTATTACTTACCTTTAATAAAACTAATGGTATAGTTTAATTAATTGTTTTCATAAAGAACACTGACTTTGAATTTTAAAATGACCATGTTTATGCTTAGAAAACAGTACGTATCTCACACAAATATGCACAACTGAAGTTTAACTTTTATAGAAGATGATGTTAGTAGTGAAACATATTTCTAAAGTAATATTTAACAGTTTATTTATAATGAAGCAAGTTTATTTATAATGAAGTTATATTCTTGAAACCTTATTCATATTAAATCAGAGAATATTAAACAAGTAAAAGATTAAATTAAGAATATAATGAAAATAATTTATTCATATTCATATATTTTACAATTGGAGGATAACAATTAAATTGTGAAGCAAGAATTTTGATATCAACAGTCTGTAAATAGCATGCAAAAATTCTATCAATAGCTGTACATAAGATTTAAAAAATTAAAATAACCAAATCAAAAATAAAAGAAAATAATTAATTGAAGATTATGACAGAATGTAAAAGCTTAATTATCCTATAATATTTTAAGATAAACTTGCAAGACGAACTGATCCAAACATAAACAAAATATTAATTTATCATGAAAAATTTAGCTGGCAAGAAAGTAAAAAACAATCCAAAAGAAATGCAGTGCAGCATTTATTTTTTTTAATTCAATTATTTGTTTTGAATCTATTCCAAAGAAAGAAAAAAGGAGACAAAAGAAAGAAATGGGAAAAGGGTGTATGCTTAAGATGCCACTTTTATGCATCATTATACAGTAGACTCTAAGCAAATCGGCATTGCGCCATCTCACAAACTGTCATCTTCAGTATGAAGAGTGGGAAGCATGAAAAAGAAATCAAGTTATTGCATACAGATGTCAGAGACCATGAAACGATGTAAACGATAAACTGCTCCTCAAAGAAATATTTTATAATTTTCATTATAGTATTTAATATACTAAATGTAATATTTTGTGAAATAAACACAGGTTTTGCCCTTAAAATCTTTTTGTTTTAAAGCATTTCGTTAATCATAATTAATTAGTCTTTCGAAATCTTTCCTTCTCTCTCTCTCTTTTTTAAAATAAAAAACTAAAAATGTTCTTTTTATTAGTGCAAAATTTTTATACAATATGTTAAGCAATTCGATAATATTTAATAGTTAGTTTTATTTGAATAACTATCTCTTAATACAAGAGAGACCAAACTAAATAGTGTGCATATTTACCCTAACAGTAGAGAAATACTTTAAAAAAATGATAGACACTAGAAAAATAATGTCCTACCTTATCCATAACCATTTCAACTCCTATCATTAAACCTTTACCACGAACATCACCAACAATTTCATACTTCCTCCTCAGTTTAGATAATGAATGCAAAAGGTAAGTTCCCACATGATGACTATTTTCCATTAGCTTTTCTTCATCAATTACCTGTTCAGTATAAAATGTATCAGAAAAATAAAATAATAAATCAGTACAAATTCTTATTCAAATGCAATTAATATAATCATGCGCGTAAATTACTTAAATTGATGTCATTTAAAGATATACACTGGTGTGCAAAATTTAAGCGACAGGTATGTTTTTTGCCATAACTTCACGAGAAATCCTCTGAGAGACTTGAAATTCAGAAATGAGATACAGCATTTTGTTCTGAAAGAATGACGAAAGCATAGTTGCGCAGAAATGAATACAATGCATACAGTATGGAATCAAACAAAAAAAAAGAGCTTTATTGAACTCATAGTATCGTTACACATGATTGTCTATCCAAGAGGAAGAACAGCAAGCAGATGTTCCTTAGTATGGGATATGCCCTCCCCTTACTGCGATGGTTGCTTCGCACCGTCTCCCCATACTCAGCACCAAATTGTCCAACAGTTCTTGAGGTAAGAGTGCCCATTCCTCAATCAGCATCTGTTTAAGTTGTC